>JACEVL010000391.1:970611-993111 GCA_020284085.1 Aporrectodea caliginosa
AATAGTAATCGAACATTTATATAGCGCCACTCAGAGATTCAGAGGCGCTCCCGACCCAAATCAGTGCTATCACTAACAATTAAAATGGACTTCAGGCGTTTTTGGAACGGAGGGAGAGAAAGACTGTCCAACATGATTAAACCTATTATCATTCTATTATTTGTACCCAGATGCGGTGTATCACCTGGTTTTGTAATTAAATGAATTATGAATAGGCTACATATATGTAAATTAAATTATCAGTGCATATTTTAATGGATTTGGACTACTGGGACACGACTGTCCTTTCAATGTAAACTAACATTGAAAGTACAGTATTACCTGCGACAAATCACCAAAACTACTGGGACAAACTGGGACAATCCAATAGCATTGCATTCTTTTTTATGGGATACATCAGATGTGCCGCTCATAAAAGTCTGTTTTTTTCGTTGGAACAGATCCTTCACAATAACGATACGATTGAGTGGAAGATGGCGGCAACGGACGCTGCCAAGGTCGGGTGCTTGAACTCGTTCGAGAGGTCACCAAAAGTGGGTGAAAGAAAGATGCAGCTGGTCGAAAACGACACATGCATTAACGAATGCTACTACAGAGGAATCTGTCAATTTGGTAAGATATAGGCCTAGTACATGTGCATGCTGGCCTAATTATTACTAATCAAGAAATTACTGTCCATCAATTAGAGTCGAGGCCTGATTTTCCAGATAGGACCCATACGTTAACAGCTATTAGCGCAATTTTTAAAGTAGAAGGTCATCGATGAATTTGTATATTCTACTCTAGGAATATATATATAATTCATGGCGTCAAATCTGCCTCGACATGTGGGGAGTGAAAACTGTCCTTTCGGAAGTCTTTATACTTCCCTTTAGAAGCCCATATAACGGGCATTGCCTAAGAATCGTAACTATTTAATTAATGCATTGAGCAAAAACATTATTCCAAACTTCCATTAGCGGGTAATGAATAATTACCACTACTAAGTTCAGTTACACACTCGGTTAGTGTTAACAACTTTTATTTGTTCCCACTGCTGCATGTAGGTTCAGACTACCATAATATGTATGACACAGCATAGAAAAATTTGTGGAGAGGGAATTCCTTCACGTTCCCTCCCAAGCTTAAACGCGGGGATGGAATACCAACCTTCCCTCCCAAGGATTTTCGGCCTTGATAACATTTAACTGGAAATTTAGTTAGACCAATAAGGTGAATTAATTTTTCGTGGAAAAGTCCTGCAAGGAAATGTCCGAGGCATTTTTATTGGAAATACCCAAACCATCGGATCTTGCAATGATACACAAAGTTCAGATTGTAAGTGGATATAACATAATGATGCAAGCATGTAGGCTACCTGATGTTTTTCACTACTTTATTTATATATTTATATATTTATTTATTTATTTTATTTATAATTTTTACTCGAGGTAGAAATTATCTCTGATGACAAATGTTTTATTGAGATTATAAAAAGTTCTATAAGGAGTAAAACTCGATAAATTCCTGCGGACCAACAGGCAACAGTACCGCCTAAACCAATGGTGTAAAACACTGGATCGTTCTTTATGTTAGACTACTTAGTTACAAAATTCATAAAGGTGTTTAACATCCTAAAGCGATGTATGGCCGTAATACATTTTCTTCTTTTTCGAAATTGATTTTGCAGCTTGCTGACATTTTTAATTAATTGTAATTGCTTAGGCGTTAATTTTCGAAATGACCCGCAAGAACGATAAAACTATTTAAGGATTACCGAGCTTTCATCGGGCGATCACTGTACTTTCGCTGTTGTGGGTCCCTCACTTTGGAATGACATTCCCCTGCAATTCGTAGCAGGATTCTGTAGGGGAGCTCACATCTGCATCTCTTCGCTGCTAAAAGACTTTCCTCTTTTCGCGGGCCTGTCACGTTGAGAGCGCTTCTGAGTATAGCTCTGCTGTGAGAAGCGCTTTACAAATGTTCATTTTAGATTATGTTAGATTAGATTAGATTAGCAGTTTCTTATTCATATTGACTCATCTAGGTCGATGTGAGTGTAACGATGGCTACACCGGAGCAGACTGTAGTCTTTTGTCCGCGTCATCGAAGTCTCCTGTTCTTTTGACGGAGAAGATCGGACTGTGCGATAAGCGATATGAAGACTGTGCGTTTGCCATGATCTACGGAAAGAACTTCACCGAGGAGTCCATACTCACCTGTACGGCCACTCAGATCAAGGTGAGCATTTAACTGTTCCACTTCGACGATGACTCGAAAAAGTTAAACAGTGACACTAACGATAACTTTTGTTGTAGAGATTACAGAGCTCAGTTCTCTCTTGAATAACATAGTTTTAGAAACTTTTGGACTTTATTCTTTGTAGTAATAATAAAGATAATGGTGGTGGTGGTGGTGTGGTGGTGTGGTGCTGCTGCTGCTGCTGCTGATGATGATATGATAATAATAATAATAATAATAATAATAATAATAATAATAATAATAATAATAATAATAATTATAATAATACCAATAATAATAATAATTATAATGACTATTATTATTATCATACATTTGTAGGACCTGGCATCGTATTTCCCTCGGGTTAAATGTTATTATTGAAAGCCAAGTGCAGGACACCAGCGTATTCAGGAGCGTTGATCTTTAAAACTCTGTTGCTTCATTTTTGACATTTACTTTATTTAACCTTATATTCTTTGCTTATGGTTATTGCTTGAATTTCATATTTTTAATTTTGATTTAAACTAAAGGTCTTGGACACGGAAACTGTTTCGTCCTCAGTGGGGGCGGTCGAAGTCGGCGTCCTGTTCATCAACCTGAACCAGGTTGCTTGTCGCCTTCCCTACTCTGCCAGTTACAAGATCACCTTGAAGCAGGATGGTGCTCCACTCTCTCCACCCACAGTCGCAAGAGAATACAGCTCCGAAATCACCTCAATGGCCTACGATTCGGTCTGCTACACTTGCGACATGACCACCGTTCAATGCACAAGAAAAGAAGTATGTTATAGGCCTATGTAATGTGGTAAATCATGTATACTGTATACACATACACAGATATGAATATATTTTATGATATATATATATATAATTTATATATATATAAATATATATATATAAATTATATATATATACGATTTATTGCCATTCACAATACAGTATGCAGCGGTAAAAGGACGTTGAATGAGACTAGTAGGCTATATATTCAAATAATGCGAAGAATTAACTCTAACCTGTACCATACTGAGAAAGTCTAAACAGGTTCCAAATGTCAATTAAATGCTAAACAAGAAGAAAATGTACCATTATGAAATAATGAATCAGTGAATAATATTCTATTGCATCGTATTCATAGTCGTAATCTCGACTGTGACTCATAAAGTTATTACATTACATTACATTAACCAGGTTTTCATATATTGGCATCATAGAAGTTGTATACGTACACAGGCCTATTTGCTGGAACCCGTTTGGATGGGAGCTTGCTTGTTTCGGCTTAAATGAAATATTAAAGGAGGAAGATTTCAAAACAGCGCCTTTATAAATGAAATATTAATCGAGGTTGTACTACACACTCCAGCAATCTCATCCTTCAAGCGGCAACTTCAAACTGTGTATGTCATGAATCCATTGGTCACCTAGCATCCAACCCCGACTGTCCATCTCCATCCCCTAGCGAGTGACCGTGTCTCTGCTTCAAGTTCATTTATTCATTCTCAGAATTTATATAGCGCCCCTTCAAGAAACCTACTCAGGAGCGCAACTATTGGCGTCTGGAATGTAAATCTCAAATCATTCAGTAGTCATTCATTAGCCTGTTTAATTTATTTATCATTCTTTCAGTAACAATGTGAAAAAATGACGAATTAATTTCTCTTCCTAAACGAGGTTAAATTTTTCTGCAGGATCACGGTCATTGTCTTGTCAACGGCGTTTGCTATGCTAATAATCAGACGGATGCATCGGACAGTTGCAAATATTGTAACAGTTCTTATAACATTGATCAGCTCTACGACAGCCAAGGTAAAAGATTCTACGCAGGTTTCTTGCTTCTGTAGTAATTAGGTGGATACAAGAAGTTCCCGACTAGAACTGTGATGCTGTAAGAATATCATGTTATCATTGTAAAAGTACTTAACCCACCGTAGCTTCGGTTGGGGTCAAATCTGAGGCTCGAGCCAAGTGTCACATGGTGGAGAATGTTCATTTGAGGCACATGGTCAAACTATTTGAACTCTATTAGACACGCTAAGTGGTGTTTCACCGTTTCACTACAAGTTATAGTATTCTATGCCATGGAATTGTTTGCTAGTACTATAAGTTGTGGTATTTATTCATTCATACTGAGAATTTATATAGAGCCTCTGCCAGATACCTACTCAGAGGTTCTCTCTGCGCTAGCCTATTATAATGTTAAGTGTCACTACGAAATAAAATATTGCACCAGTCAGCAAAATAATGCACAGTAAGCTAGAAGAGTCACCAGTGGCGGTATTCAGTAGGCCATCCTAATCCATCGAATTGTTTGCGAGTAGGCATACTGTAAGTGGTAGTGTTGTGAGTCATCGAATTGTTTGCAAGTACTATACATTGTAGCGTTCTAAACCATCCAGCTATGTGCTAGAAGTTGTAGCCGAACTTCCTAAGCCATAGAGTTGTATGCTAGTTGCACTAGAAGTTGTGGTAGTCTAAGTCATGGAATTGTCTATGCTATAGGGTTCTATGTTCGTTTTCCGTGTCTGTAGATACATACTGCGTGACGAAGCGACAGGAAGAGGCGGACCAGAGAGCAGCCGACAAACTGAATCAGGACATTCGAATTGCGGTTGGATGCAGTCTGTCGGCACTCATCATCATCATCTCCATTGCTGTATTCATCGTCACCTGGAGGAAGGAAAAACAATTGTAAGCAGGCAAAGGTTTTATTTACACTTCGTAGGTCGAGGGTAGGTTCCATATAGAGACGACCAATAATCTTAATACATGTATAAATGGACATGTATACATAGTGGTTTCCGGACTTTCTCGGTCTTTGGCGCAGAGCAGAACTCTCGGATAAACTGTTTCTGCCCGCTTTGAAAATTCTTTTATATAGCTTAAGTCATCTCTGAAGTTTCATCTTCTTCGAATTGTCCTCCATAGGAGAATAAAGTCAGTTAAGTCAGGTTGAATCAGTTCGGAGTTTCAAATTTCATCTTCTTCGAATTGTCCTCCGAAGGACAATTTGAAGAAGGCGAAACTTGGAACTGATTTTCTACTTTCGCGAAACAATCTTCTTTTGGGTGTATCTACTTCTGCCCGTCTCCTCTTTGTCCTAACAATTATTGTTTCGCTAATAGTGTTGTCAATGGCTTCTAATTGTAATTGTAAAAACAGATTATATAGATCATTTCAAGAGAGACTTATCAGACGGAAAACCAGGATTGAACAAAATGGTTTTCAGAGGTTTGAAAGGAATTGTCATTGTAGAACTTCAGGGTTATACTAACTATTTATTGTTGCTTGTTAGCTCCTTCATTATTTATTTATTTAAAAAGCTTGGGTGCGGTACCACATCCCAACAAATGAGGGGAATAGGTTCCTCGTATACCCATCGTATGAACAACAGGCCAATAGACATAGGTATGTAGGCCTAATCAGTTACGAGTAATTACCTAACCTTAGCCAAATATAATTGTTCTAGGAGGTCGATGGAGGGGAAATCAGTATCAGACGTTTCCAGCAATGACAAGATAACATACGTCAACTCAGAATTGTGAGTAGAATGTTGAAATTTATTCTGTACCAACTTTAACGAACGAAACAATCGCCTTGCAGTTGTTTGCTGCCTACTGGTCAATAAAGGAATTTAATTAAACATACCTGTTTACAATATAATTGGTACAATTGGAGACAAATTCATTCTGCTAGTCAAACGATACATACTTATGAAGAAAGCATGTTTGGTATATTTCTTGCAGGGTTTAATTGGCACCAAAACCCCATTTATGGCTGAAAATTCAGTGGGCCAACTGGCCTCAAGTTCAGAATGGGCGGTTATTGAAATAACTACAGTAATAGCTGAATAATAACAAGTAAAGAAAAATATAGAAATAATAGCAGACAAGTGAATTATATATATATATATATATATATATATATATATATATATATATATATATATATATTTGAAACAATATTCTCAGAGTGAACTCCATTCTTGTTCCAGTTCTCTAGAGCAAGGAACGTCAGGTCCTCCAAATGGAGGTCATAGCAAACTGTCGGCAGAACAGCCAGCGAACAACAACACCATATCACCGTACGCCTGCGACAGCCCAGTCATCTTAGAAGACAACGAATACGGGGACTCATTTGCCGAGAGAGACCCCACCACTGGCAGTCCAACCTCGACGTCCCACATCACTCCACCCGACACCCTCATGGTCAAGAACCGCGACCTCGCCCGAGTCAAGGCTGGAGCGGGATCCACGTCCTATGACCGGAACCGTTCGACCAGCTTCGTATCGTCGAGCTCCATCCGGATGAAGGATCCGCCTGCCAGGAAGGAAAGCGACGCTGGGTCCCTCAAGTCCGTCGGGATAGGGGGCGCTGGAATGATCGGATACGGGCGGACTGCCCACCACACCGAACAGATGGGAATCGGAGGTCACGGGATGCCAACGACTACTTCTTCGAAGGGACACTCGAATGTGATATCTGAACGACTCTAAGACGACAAGACTTCGAATATAGTCACATGGGATGTACCACTGCATTGTCTAGAACAATAGAACTCTAACAATAGTTCAATGACACTGGATAACACTGAGACAATGAAACACAATCATATCACAGGATGTATTATAGCACTATCTGGCAGTGGCGTAACGAAGGGGCAACCGCCCTCGGGCGCAGCACAAGGGGCGCAAAATTAGCTTTCAGTGGTACACAGTACTATGACAAGAACGATTACAAGTCAACAAAAATTTAAAAAGGGCCCAGTCATCGACTCTTGCCTCTGGGCGCTGAAACCCTTTGTTACGCCACTGCTGTCTGGGCGAATCAAGAACAGTGGAGCTCCATCGGTAGTTCCATGAAGCATTGCTTAAGACAATGAAACATCAACATTAGTTACATGGGAATAACCACTGCAATGCGCGGATGACTACAGAACAATAAAATTTCAATAATAGTTTGACGAGATATAGACCTACTACTGCATTGTTCGTACAACTTTAAGATGATGAAACTTCAACAATAGTTTCGTGAGATGCACCACTACACTGTATGGACGATTCTTAAGACAATGAAACGCAACGTTTATACTACAGGACGTGCCACAACATTGTTTGGACAACAACAGAACAATGGAACTCCAGTAAGCAATCATACAATGGAATATATTATATGGGTGCATTGACAGAATGATCCTAAAACAATCCGAATTGCCGAAAAATACTTTAGAGACATTACTTTGCGATAACTATCCTTCACATTCACAAACGACTCCCAACGAAGGCAACGAAATGGCTCTTCTCCAGTCATACGGTGCATTCTGTAGGAAGAAAATTTTAAGCAAGTTCGCCGCAAACCATATCTTGCTAACACGACCTCAAAATGATGTTTTGACTCGTTGAGTTCACCATAATTATGGGCAGTTTATAATGTGAGCGTTAACTATAACATAGCCAGTTCATTCTGTAGGCCTACTTTACATTTGTACTTTATCCTTAATAATATTGAGGTTAAAGTACATAATTATTATATACTTTAACCTTTAATCTTTAATATAATATGTAACTCTAATATATATAGCAGTCCAGTTCTGCACAAAGACAATTTATAATGGACACCTTACCTGTAATATTTGTAACCGTAGGCCAATGTGTTGCCATTTCGCTCTGTTCTTAAGATCCACCCTTTCCATTTCGCTTATCCACCTGAGACTGCCTCTCTGTTTCCGCGGGTATTGATCTGCGCTGGTGGGTACATGACCGCTGACTGCTTAATTGACAGCTCAGGATGCTAGCGGATTGATTTAGGGGCATCATCGATTGATGCTTAGTGCATTAGACATCGGCACAATAGAAGTTGATAATTAAAATTACAATTGTATGGTTGCTAAAGCTTTTCCAGATCGCCTCTTCTTCTGATGCAACAATAGTTAAATTGGAAGCAACTAAAAGACAATAGTTTATCCACTGCTGCACCATCGGTCTGTCCACTGTCCATTCAATACCTGTGCTATAGAGGTCTTAAGAATGGGTCTAGGACATTCCCCCGGCACCCGAAGTTGGACTGATGAAAATAATTCTTTACTTTAATAGAAGTTGGATTAATGAAAGAAATTCTGTTATGAAAGAAATTCTTTGCGAAAATAGAAATTGGATTGATGAAAGAAATTCTTTACTTAAATAGAAGTTGGATTGACGAAAGAAGGTCTTTGCTTCAATAGAAGTTGGATTATTGACAGTTATCATGGACAATGGTAGAGTTACCTACTAACTGTTCGAGGGGGATGTCTGGGGGAAATGTCCGAATACCCTTAAGAATAGAGTAATCATGACTTAACGATACTTTTGTGATTGTATTCAGACATTCAGATCCTCAAAGGACTGCCATTCAACTGCAGGTATTGCATCGGCATTTATTGATAGTCCCATGAGCGATGGTCCATACATCAATTGAAGCGCTAACGTGCTGTTGATCCCTGCTTACGTGTACATAGAGCCTATATTTATAAGTTTTATTACAGTTGTGCGATAAAGCTGTGTTGTGTGAATTTCGCTGTAAATATTTACTGTCTTCAACGAAAATATCCTGTAAGATTTGTGATTTAGTCATTTTAATGAAAATATTTTGATAACAAATCTTGTAATGTATTTTGACGCAACTGTCTGTGTACACTACTTGTCTTAGAATAAAAACGTCTTAAGAAAATTGTGATTTTTGATTAAAAAAAATATAAACTGCAGATTTAGACGTCATGTGCCGAGTTTTAAGGATGCAGAACTTTATCTGATTTCTCGCTCTTTTATATGACAGATTAGCTCTACATTGAGAGCAATTTTACGGTCCCAAAGTCTGCACTTTAATGGAATAGTCAAGTGGAGCCAAGAGGCGGGAATGCCAACGGGGTTACCTCACGCTCCTTGGCGTCTAGGATTTTATTTGTCCAGTAAAGGTTCCAGTTCGGAGAGAGAGAGAGAGAGAGAGTGAGAGAGAGAGAGAGAGACAGACAGACAGACAGACAGACAGACAGACAGACAGACAGACAGACAGACAGACAGACAGACAGACAGACAGACAGAGACAGAGACAGAGACAGAGACAGAGAGAGAGAGACAGAGAGAGAGAGAGACAGAGACAGAGAGAGAGAGAGAGAGAGAGAGAGACAGAAGAGAGAGAGAGAGAGAGAGAGAGAGCGAGAGAGCGAGAGCACAATCCGAGGTACAGCGGCTGCTTAAGGGCGGATTTCGATGAGGTTGAGCCTCGAAAGCTGCTGCATGGAATACATCCTGTCCTGCAGATATTTTGAACCAACTCTTAAACGCAATTCGTTAAGTCGTCGCTGACTTAGTGGTATGTGCACCGCTTCCTTTAGGAGCAGAAGAAGGGCTATAGGTATCTCTCCGCTCCTCCACACATTGTGAACTTCTTGTTACCCGTGCGCGAACTGCTCTTAGACAACATCGCGCATTCTCTTTTGCTGGCCACATGGCTTGGAATGAGCACCCATTAACATTACGCCTTATTCCCAGAGATCGTTTAGATGTGTTTTACTCGAGCCTTAAAACCATCCTTTTCAGCCGGCGTTGGGTCGGGAGCGCTCCTGAGTAGTAACCTTGAAAAGACGCTATATAAATCTTTGGAATGAATGGAATGAATCTCGCTGAATAGACTAGATGGGGTCTCAAACGACTCGCGAACAAAAACGTTGGCCAACAGCAGACTGTACATACACGGTGGTTCAATGAAAAGTAAGCTATTTCATATAAGTACTTCTAACATGAAAACAGTATTTAATATTTTTGTGAAGAAACTCCCAGTAGTATGGTTTGATTATAGTATTTAATTAATTAAAGAAGATGTTCAAAATGTCCTGCTTCTGCTTGCACGCAGGCCTGGAGGTGCTGGCGCCATTGAGCAACAGCAACGTTTTCTTCAGTGCGCGATGGCCTTCGTCTGCCATTATCAATTACGCGGTCGACTGACCCTGTTACGCTAATTTTTCGAAGCAATTTATCTAATCCGCTTTTGGTCCAGTGTTTATTCTGGAAACTCTCGTAGAAATTGACGGCTGCTGTAATTCTTGGATTCCCTCAAACCTTTCATCATGTGTAAAACTTCTTTGCTAAAAGGCATTTTTTCAGAAATTGCTAGTTTCTTGTTTCTGTTTTCTATCGTATTATCGTCTGCTTTTTTGAGTAGGAAATATAAACCGGAAGTCATTAAAATAAAAAAGTAAGTATGTGGATATTTTTATTTTGAAAATATTATTAATAAAATATAGTACAAGTTTTAATATTTGTTTATTAAGTTAGGCTTACTTTTTATTGAACCACCGTGTATGTATGCGTCATAACATAATGTAACATAAATGAGAATTTGTAAAGCCCAAGCGACTCAAGTAAGCCGTATAAGGAATATAAAGAAACGGGGCTAAGACAGATCCCTGTGGGAGACCAAAAAGTATAGGGCGCCAAGCAAAACGCGTAGGCCGGAAGATGGCAGGATCAAGCCCAGGGCATTTAAGAGACGGAAGCACAATGACCCGCTTCTGCGAGCTGAGATGAGATGTAGATATGAATCTGTGTATGTACGTAGTATGTATATCGTGTATGTATTCGAACACTTGTGTATAGCTATTTTTAAGAATAGGCCTACTGGAAATGCCCTGAGGTAGGACTCTCTAATAGCTCTGAAATGATGCGTCGTAAGATGAGCGTAAAAGTCTCTTGCGATCTTAAGCCTCTTTATTACTAATTTTGAACTAAAGCTATTTTCAGTTGGCCTTTATACCATTTGTACTACCTTCACAGGTGGCCCTGACCAGCGGGACCTTTGGCCCCTTACGGGTCACCTGAGTATCCATACTTGTCTGCCAATATACTGAATGGTTTATTACTTGTTGTATTTGGTTACCAAATAAATAAATCAAATCAAATCAAAATATCTGCGTTTGTGTGAAGTTACAATATGTATGAAGACTGCAGAAGCTGTAATCCATTGTCGAGTTTCAATATAAAAGTTATTTTCAGAGATGACGGATTCGCAGCGTCTGCTCGGCAATTGTCCATAGTCAAGCGTAATGCCACGAATACATTCGTCATTGGCGCACATCTTACCCGGACCTAACATCATACACCGTTCTTGACAGTATACGTTTATTTGCACATCCAGCGCAAAGCTTATTCGCAACCTTATTGCGTCAAAAGCTTAATGGGAATGTTGAAAACAATAGCAGCGTTCGGCATAACCCAGTGTCGGCTGCGATGCGCCTTACGCTCGTTCACGGTTCGCAAATTGTTCGTCTTCAACTGCGCGGTGCTTCTGCTGAACGTCCTGTTCTACGTCATAAACTGCCGTCTTTATGGATCGACGGTCGACTCGGTCGAGGTCCATTTCCTGACTCCGTTCGATCCGGAGCACAGGGATCTACTCGACCTGACGTTCCAGACGTTTACCGAGGCGATGGACTCGAACAACGTGACGTACTTTGTCTTCTCCGGGACTCTGCTAGGTTCCTGGCGTCATCACGATCTCATCCCGTGGGACGATGACATCGATGTCATATTCAATGCCTCTGACCTCCAGACAGTCAGGCGAGTCCTGCAATCGAAGGTGGCCGAAGATCCGGCGTCGTTTGGCCTGTACGACTGGGCGAATAGCGATCCAGGTTACGTCTTGCAGTGGAAGTTCTACCCGCGAAACGGTAAAGGCCTCTTCTACAAGAACTTCCGCACTCCGAACGTCGACATCTTCTTCTACCTAGAAAACGCGACGCACATCTGGAACGCATCGCCATTCTTCTTCACCACCGAGATCTGGCTCAAGAGTGACGTGTTTCCGCTAAGAAGACGCCCGTTCGGCAACCTCATGGTCCCAGCCCCTTGCAACCCAGAGGCCTTTCTGGGGAGTAATTTCGACGTATCAGTGTGTGAGTCGAGGAAATACAGTCATTTGTTTGACGTACCTTTGCCCTTCACACCGATCCAAGTGCCGTGTTCTCGACTGGAACACCTCTATCCATTCGTTCATCGGACAAACGCATCGAATGAATGCTCAGCAAAGTTCGTTCTGGAGACGCTAAGATTCAGAAATTCAACTCTAGGACGATTCAAGGCAAGAACTTGCTGTTAATCTAGACATGCAAATAACGGCTATCCCGTAGTTTACGTTGCCACATTATTTTTAATGTCTTCAATGCCGCACTTGACGATGTTAAGTAAGCAGTCTACCAATGCAGTACCGGCCTTACCATTGTGCGAACCGTGCAATTGCACAGGGCCCGCAAATTAGGGGCCCGAAAATCTCAGAAAATTAACACGAACAAGACATAGGCTACTAATAATAGGTCTATTATGTTTTCAATTAAATCTTCTCTTTTATAAAAAAATACAAACTTAATTTTCTGCGACATTTTCGGGCCCCCTATTAGTGGGGAGGCCCGAAAATCTCACAGTAAAACCTGATAATTTCGGGCCCCATATTGTGGTGGCCTGAAAGTGTCACAGAACATTAACATGAACAAGACACCCTAATAATAATGTTGTTGTTTCAATTTAATCTTCTTTTTTGTCAAAAAATAAAAGTCAAATGGTACCATGTTGAAATCATTTGACTTTTATTTTTTGAAATAATATTATGTTGTCGCAAAAGATATCATTGGGTGCAGAAATTATTACCATTTCTGAACCCAGAAATAGTTATACTTTGCTTAAATTTTAAAGTGAAAAATTTTACATCTTGAATACTTATGTCCGCAAGCTATGCCTAGAAAAAGTAAGGGTCTCTGATACAAAAAGTTTCAAAACCACTGCTGCACGCAACTGTGTACGGTACCTTTGTTAATTATTTGATATAATTTCTGTTAGATTTTGGAGGATTTTATTTTTAGGGTTTATTATTTAGCACACAAATATGTTTTTCATTGCTAATCATTATGTATATATATGCATGGGTAAAACCGTAAGATTAGACTTTATAGACATTACATATATATATAATGATTAGACTTTATATACATTATATATATATAATGATTAGACTTTATATACATTATATATATATAATGATTAGCAATGAAAAACAATTTGACTTGTGTCATGGGGGCCCGTACAGTTCACTCTGCACAGGGCCCGCAATATACTAAGGCCGGCACTGACCAATGTCCATGATAACTATCATCAATCCAGCTTCCGTTTCATAAAAAATGATTTTCGTCGATCCAACGTCCATCTAATTAAAAAAATACTTTTATCAATCCAACTTCTATTTAAGCCAAACAAATTCGCCAATCGAACTTCTATGTAAGCATAGAATTATTCTCTTAAATCGAACTGCTGTTTATGGAAAAAATTATTTTCATCAATCCAGTGTATATTGAAGCCATGACTTAGTTTCGTCAATTCAGCTTCTACTTACGGAAACAATTATTTCCATCAATCCACCTTTTATCTAAAAAATAATTAGTTTCATCAATCCAGCTTCCATTTTAAAGTGACAATATAAAATAATTTGGCATCGTAAACTACGATCTAACCAAACAAATTTTCTCTTTAGACTTTTCGTTTTTCCGAGCAGTGAATTTTAACAGAATTTCGCAGAATTCGCAATTTCCCGATGGCAGTATAACTCTGTATAAGTCTGGGCATGACTTTGACGAAACGAGAACCAGTCTACCTGTAGCAGGTCGACTAAGTTAAATGCAATCTGGCGGTGATATACGACTAAACACTGTTCAATAATTGAAAAACAAAATGGTATGTTTGTTGGATGGCCGATTCTTAAGCCCGCTATTGATTTAGCGTATACTTATTATTAATTAGATATTTTATTGTGCTAATTTGTGTATTCAGATCTAAAGCTCATGAAGCTGGATATTTATATCTCAGATAAATATATTTAAGACAAAATATGTCATATATATATATATATATATAAGATTGATTAGTGTTTCATTAAAAAATATAAGCATTCTTTAATATCGCAGCTCTAGGTGATAATATTTCTTTTGAACCATTAACACTTGTTTATATCTGATTTATGCAACATAGTTTGGTAATGTTCACTGGTGTAGCATTTTGCATCTGATCATTTTGATGGCACCTTGGGCCTGCTGCTACGAATCTAGTAGTAATTTAAGTTAAGTAGGCCTATTGCTGAGTTTGATTAGTAAGTGTGGTCTGGACCGCTCGTAAAATACCACGCAATGCTAGTTTGTTTCAGTAAACAGTGTTCGGCTTAATGAAAATTTTGAAGATGTTAATATTTGTATGCATCATCATCATCCGTTCCAGACGTCAGCCATTTGATGGCGATTGTCTTGTAAATGTCCTCATTTATTTTGTCTATCCAGTGCAGGAAGACAAAGACTGCACTGGATGAACAATATGTATAAGTGATTACATAAATTGATACTAGTAGGCATCCATGTGTACGTGAACTTTAGAGGTTCTCTTACTAGCTGTGCAAACATAAGCCAGTGGCTACAAATCTCAACTAAGGGCCATTCAATATGGAGTTCGGCAATCTCAATATTGGGTGCTTTGCTTTAGTTGATTTATGTCAATGACATCTGTAATACATCAAACATATTGCTTTTTTTTATCTCATTTGCTGATGACACTTAGGCTTTTGCTTCTGATAAGTCTGCATCAATATTATTGTGCATCAATTAAGAAATGCATAATACAGTATCAAATTACTATAATAGTTTCGCATTGAACAGATGTGAGCCAAGGGCAACAATGGCAATGAATGTGTATGCTTTAGTTTAATTTTTCATCTATTTATGTCATGTTGAACCTGTAGAATGATCCTTTGTACAGCATAATGACATCTAAAGTGCCACTTATTACACACATTGGGTTTTTCTAAAGAACTATTAACACGTGCTGTACTTCCAAATTAAAAAAAGTTATGAATATTTTTACATTTTGGAATATCTGTTGTAAGGAATTAGATTATACTAAAAGCGGGACATTTTGTATTTTTGTTATCACGTGGATGCCTATTAGTCTTTGAATTTTGTAATATGGACTGTTATTAATGTTCATCAAACGCAAAATCAATCAATTTAGAACATGTATAAACCTTTATGTACATTAAGTGATTTGCATTTATCATAATAATAATAATTATTATTATAATAATAATTACGACAATTTATATGGCTCCGTAACTGGGCCATACCGTTACAAGGGCGTCATATCAGTTTCAGTTATAGTAGATCTGTTTATATTTCTTGCGTCGAATTATAGGGCCTAGTTATTATGAGGAATAAGTGATCGAGCTTTAGTAACATTGTAGTTAAGTTAATAACAGGTAAACTGTTTTAAATTAAGCATATTGTGTGTTTAATTAGTTTTAGTTAGGTGTATAGTCGTTCGATCTTTTTCCTTTTCAGACGTTTTTAAAAACTTGTACTATACTTTCGCTGTTATCGTGTGTCATTATGATGCATTTTAATTGGATCTGTTAACTTTTTCTCCGAATTATTTGCTCTGTATTTGGACAGTTGTGCGTAGTTAATTAAACTTTACGACTTTGACAAATTGCCTGCTCTGTTCAAAAACTACCAGACTGCTTGCTTGTGTAGGCTATTTATTTGCTTCGAATTTCCATTTGTTCTTGCCAATATTATTGGGCATACGACAAGCATACAGCCTCACTGCTAATGATACGAATTACCATTATGCGCCTATAGGGGCACATCTATACGACAACCTTGTTGACTTTGGCACTATACGAATATCAACAATCATCGTCGATATGACGGCGTCATTAAATAAACGATATTAAGTAGCCTAAGTATGATTACATTAATGGCTATGTTTACTCCGACGTGGACGCGGTGAATTATGAAGGTGGTCAAGCGGCTAATGCGAAGGTCTTTCATCTCTGAGTAGGATATTTGGAATCTTGATGGGGCGCTGTATAAATTCTGATTAATTAATTGATTGATAATGCGAAGGTCTTTCACCTCTACGACCTGGGTTTGATGTTCTTGGTCGTGCTCAAAGTGTCTTCTTAATTCTAATAATAATAATAATAATAATAATAGGCCTAATAATTAATAATAATAATAATAATATTCTTTATTGAAACAATCCGGTTGACAAACCGCAACCGGTAACAGTGTACAGTTATGCAATTGAAACAATTCACAAGAACACAAATGACAGAAGACATAAATCTTAACTACTAACAGAACAGACCGCCTGCAATACACAGAAGAAGCTTGCACCAAGACAGCGTATAGTTAGTGTTGTGACAGAAGGCTAATAAATGTGAACCAAGAGAGTGCATAGCTTAACTTTTAATGTGCGAACGTTTTAGGCCTATGCTTGCATCTAGATAATAATTAATGTTGCGCCTTTAGGGTGCCTCAAGAAAGCGATGCACACGTGGATAACTAGTGTTTCCCGGTGCTGTGGTTGCCCCGACGGCTGGTTACTTTGAAAGATATTATAATATCTGTACAAGCGATCCATTATTTCTTGACATGGATAAAGGAATTTGGATGGTTGTCTGAATGCTATACTCGTAGCTATCATGATGGCTACCGATGAGTTGGGAAATACGAGCTGTGTTATTTTCAGATATGACTGACGACATTCTGTCACATAGGGCACGTACAGTGTGTGTGTGTGTGTGTGTGTGTGTGTGTGTGTGTGTGTGTGTGTGTGTGTGTGTGTGTGTGTGTGTGTGTGTGTGTGTGTGTGTGTGTGTGTGTGTGTGTGTGTGTGTGTGTGTGTGTGTGTGTGTGTGTGTGTGTGTGTGTGTGTGTGTGTTATAGTCATAAATTAGACTACATAATATCTTATAGGCTACGTGAGCTTCGTAGCCATTATAATTGGTTTGGAATTATAGTTTCGTCTGTCGACTCCTTAGTTCTTTCCGCCGTGCAGGTGTCGTAATTACAGACACATTTGTTAGAACTTTGGTCGGAGGCTATAGTGTGCACAGTGCAAATGTCCTAGCACTGAGTTTCCTAATCGATATGTGATCGTATCTCATAATTACGTGTTTGTCTAATAATTGTCTGGAAAGCCTGCTACACGAAATGTGGAAATCGTATGATCTTGCCCGGTAACAACCTGTTTTGTGTGTCATCTGCAAATGAGACGGGCTTGTCGTCTGACATACAAACAACCAACTAGACAGCCAGGCAACCAGCCAAGCAACCAGCCAGCCAGCCAGAGGCGTCATGTGAAACTTCGTTGTCAAGCCTGTTAGAGTAGGTTCAAGACCGGATGATGGAATCATGTTGCTGTGAGCCAAGAGTTTCTAAACTTACAGGATATCGTCTCTAAGGATGGCTGATAAGCACTTGCAATTATTGAGCGATTTGCATTCTTTACCCTAAACCTCGCAGAAGGCGCATTATAAATGTGGATTTTAGATCATAATCTCCCGGACATAATCCCCCACCTGGTCATAATCCGCCTTACATAATTCCCACATCTGGACAAAATCCTCCCCGGACAATGTCTCTCGATTTTCCGTAGGACTTAATTTCTATAGGCTAAGTTTACTCTACAAAAATTACATTATGTACTCAATATTGTCTTTCTAAAAGGCGCTATTAAGGGTATAAATAACATTATCTTATTTATAAATGGTATTAAGTTAAAATGGCCAACGGGTAAAGTTATAAAACGATATCATGTGCATTCCAAGATGCAACTGCCGCCGCAAGCCCGCAACCTCTGGAAACGCCCGGTCCACTTATAGCCTAGGCTACATTATGCAGACAGAATTAAATGCTTTGCGTAGTAGTGCTGTAAATTGGTGAGGTTGAATATCTGCGAGGGGAAGTTTACCCCTCGTAGTTCCCTACCCATACTGACTCATAAGTAATGCACCCAAAATCAACCCCAAGCCAGGGTTCAAAAGCGTTTTCGGTCGCTAGACTGAGACTCTGTAATTCGCCCCCGTTCCGTGCGCTCTGTAAGTTCTCTCAAGTCGTTTAGGTCTGTGCTAAACCCCGTTAGGATTGCTTTTCCTGTGCAGGCTGTCTTCCTGTCTATGGGGAGGGACATAGGCGGCGCCTACCGGATTTAGACTGGTTCTGTCCGAAATAGTGTGAGCAGAGGTATGTTGTTGTCAGCGCTTGAGCTATTCTTAAAATAGACGATGATGATGATGATGGTGGTGGTGGTGGTGATGATGATGATGGTGATGGTGGTGGTGGTGATGATTATGATGATGATGATGATGATGATGATGATGGTGGTGGTGGTGGTGGTGGTAGTGGTGATGATGATGATGATGATGATGATGATGATGATGATGATGATGATGATGATGATGATGATGATGATGATGATGATGATGATGATGATTTTCTTTTTATTGACTGACCAGATGACAAACCGCATAGTAGCTTACAGTTAGATAAAAAAAGATATTTAACTAAAGTGTTAAGTATGAGTTACTCACTCACTCACTCACTCATTCATTCAATCAATCAACGACGCAGTTACAGTCACTCGCTCACACATTCACTCGCTCGCTAAATCATTCAGTTACTCAGTCAGTCAGTCGTTGGCTAGCTCGCCCGCTCACTCGCACTCCAGTTGGCTTTTATATCCCTATTCAAAGTTATATACTAATAATTCTGAGGTTCTTTGTAATTCTTTTATTGCCAAGAATTTCACATCCAGCTAGTTGCCGTCTCTTTAGATGAGCTCGGAAGTGTACAGAGAATGTTGCAACTTGCTGAGGTTTTCAATATCAACTGTGAGAAATCTCCATGTATATGCAACAGCGAGATTTAGTGATTTGATGGACGGAACCAAGGATTAGTTAGACTCTTCTGTTCAAGCAATCACTATATATGCAGTTGTAACCGTCCTAAGATTATAATTAAATATTCAATCAACGTTCTAGAATTACACCTGTAGAATAATATTAACAACAACAAAGCACGAAATAATAATTATTCCTAATTGCTGATTGCGTATACGATAGAAGTCGCGCATTCAAACTGGGTCATATCTTGACCTGCCCTAGTGGGGCATTGTTTTAGCGTACACGGGTAAATGCGATTAGGGGTCGTCCATTAATTATGTCAACAAATTTTAGGAAGTTTTTGACCCCTCCCCCTGTCAACTGTCAAACATTGACGGACCCCCTAAAAAATTATGTCAACAATCCCAGAACCCCACCCCCCCTACAAAAAAAGAAACACAATGGCTCAATACATGTAGAATCATTTTTTTTTAATTTTTACACCAAAAATGCAATCTCGAATTTCAAAATACAGTATATGAGTTTAGTTTATAACCAGCTTTTTAGTAGTATTAAACGTTAAGCACTTTGTGCATTTTTCGCATTACTTAATGTTTTCGCTACCATTTTGAAGGGTCTGTGTTGATTCATTGGAAAAAATTTGTTGACGTCAAATTGTACCGAACCCCCCTCCACCTTGTCAATAACTGTCAAACTTGCCCAAACCCTCCCCCTATTTTGTTGACATAATTAATGGACGACCCCTTACAAGCTGGCTCATCACAGCCCCGCCTGCATTTCCCTGGGAATTATATGGGACCATGGGGCTCTATACGGGTCCCGTATGGGAATATGGGTCCTGTATTGGCTCCATGTGGGCATACTGGAAGGGAGTCGGAGTGTATAAATATTAGAATAAGCATCACATTTAAAGTCGAAACGAAAATCAGAACTATATCATAGCGTTCAGCAACGTCTAACCACTTTCTGTTAGAAGAAATATCTGCTGACAGCGGACACAAGAGTGGC
The DNA here is from genome assembly GCA_020284085.1 of Aporrectodea caliginosa. Classification (NCBI taxonomy): domain Eukaryota; kingdom Metazoa; phylum Annelida; class Clitellata; order Crassiclitellata; family Lumbricidae; genus Aporrectodea; species Aporrectodea caliginosa. Next base: position 990,579 of record JACEVL010000391.1, read on the forward strand.
TGGACAACATTGATGTCTAGCTGTATGACAAAAGAATTGCAATCTATTATAAGCGTACATATCCTGCAGCAGATTTCATGCAATTTTTATAACAGCCACAATCACTCGCTACTTTACTATTGCAGATAACCGATGAGGCGGGTAGGCTATCTAATCTGCACCACCGTATTATCGACACGCCTTTCAAGTTAATCTATACATGATTGTAAACATGATGCGTCTAATTCATCCTGTCTTGAAATAAACGAAAATTGATTGATTGATTGATTGATTAGTGTCTAATCCAAATTAGGGTCTTTAAGCCACACTAATTTCTTAACCCGCAATACATATTGCTTTTGCCCAAAAGAGTATTAATTTACATTAATACGTAATCAAACTAAGCCTATAATCAACTGTGAGAAGACATTGCATCTTAGACACGATCGCAGACAATACATGAAAACATAATATCCTATACATCTAAACCAGGCAGATTATTGGGCTTAGCAACCGAGCTTAAATTTGAGCGACGTGGTTCATTTATACATTGAAACAATCTAATAGCAATATTCAGTAATTCTATTACCAGAATGAAATCACAAAAAGAGCCGAAATCGCCGCTGTTGCAATGCGAAGACACCAACTTTGGGCCCTTCCCTTGTCCACATTTGGTCTTACCCTCCCTCCCCCTTTACCGTCTGAGGGAAGGGAAAGAAACGTTATAGTACTGTCAAGTCAGAAGTATGTAGGCCTATGTAGAGGCGGATCTACAAATGCCTGTCTGTATGTATGGAAGTATGAATGTAAATATGTATATCTGTATGTATATATGTATGTATGTATGTATGCATCTGTCTACGTATGTACATGTGTATGTATTATGTATGTATATATGCATGTATTTATATAAAATTATACATATGTATGCATGCATGTATATGTATGTATAATATGTATATATGTATGTATGTATGTATGTATGTATGTATGTATGCATGTATGTATGTATGTGCATGTATTATGTATGCATATATGCATGCATTTATGTGCCTATGCAAGTATGTATCTATATGTATGCATGCATGTATACATATATGTGTCTATATATGTATCTATGCACACATCCATAACGCTTTTATGAGGTACTTCTGCAGGCGCTATAGTAAATATCTAGATGCACACATACGTTGCGGAATCTTGTCTTGGCAAAGAGCTGCTAATCCAATTCGACCTTCCCATTTGAGAAAAACTTACGGGACCATGTGCATTGTGGACGGATTTCCGTTATGCCACCCGATGCGGCGATTTAACTATTAAAATGACAGAATTCATTTAGCGCCTAATCAGGGAACCCCTCAGATTCGTACTGCGTTCTTACCTTCGAACTTACTTACTGACTCACTTTAAGCACAGGCACAAATTAACATACTTGCTATGTTTTATGAATATGCAATAGGTTAGGTTTATGAATATGCATAAGGTCATGAATATGCATTTAAGCACTCGCACAGCTATAAACAGCACACGTTGGTTACATATGCATGCAAAATACACAAACTAAATACATGCATGTAAGTAACTGAGGTTGCAGAAAGTAGACAAGAGGACAAGCAGAAGGTGTTGTCCTGTTGTTGTCGTTTTGACCGTTGTCGCGTCTGCGCTTCAGCTGAAAGAGCCTTTAGCTGAGAGAGCCTTTAGCTGAAAGAGCCTTTAGCTGAAAGAGCCTTTAGCTGAAAGAGCCTTTAGCTGAAAGAGCCTTTAGCTGAAAGGGCCTTTAGCTGAAAGAGCCTTTAGCTGAAAGAGCCTTTAGCTGAAAGGGCCTTTAGCTGAAACAGCCTTTAGCTGAAAGAGCCTTTAGCTGAAACAGCCTTTAGCTGAGAGAGCCTTTAACAGCTGGACCACATCTCAGAAGAATGTCAAGGGCGTTTGCAAGAACAGCAATTATCGTTGCTCTGCACATCACGATATTAGAAGCCGGATTTTCCTGTTCGATTTGTTCTGCGCTGGGAGCATGGGCGTATTTAGGGGGTGGTTTTACGGGTTCAAACCCCCCAAATAAGTTTCCCACAAAATTTTTATATGCTTTTACATGGGAAATACCCCAAAAACCTTAGTTTTTGCGACCATATCCAATGGAAACTCCGCCCCGAAATCTTAAAACCCCTCCGAACTTCTTCGTGGCTACGCCCATGGCTGTGAGCCGGTGTTGTGCAGGAGGGAGGGGTGACAAGAATGATCAGACAGTGCAAGGGACAGACATCGATGGGGTGATGTTACTTGTGGTATGGATGGCACCCCGATGGTCGGACATGAGGAGCTGAGCGACCGAAACCAACATGCAAAACGATTGCAACTTATGCTGAGTTGAGAAAATAGCGTGACTATCATAGAGCCATCATCGATACAAACAATTGTATAACGTTAAAGCACAGAGTTTGTCTAATACTTCGAAATGTCTCCATATGATGTCTGGTCGTGAGCCACGGTGACTGTGCTGTAAGTTCAGGATACACTATGGTGTCTGGGGTTTCTAGACATTACCCTAACAGTG
>JACEVL010000391.1:1003111-1194620 GCA_020284085.1 Aporrectodea caliginosa
TGGTTACCCGTCGCCGATCAGTTAAAGGCTGAAAGAAGAAGAAAAACATTCGCTGAAGAAATATATCGATGATGATCACAGTGATAATTACTATTTTATTTATTTATTTATTTATTTATTTTTTAAATTCTTTAATTATTTAATTAATTATTTATTTATTTATTTATTTATTTATCTATCTATCTATCTATCTATCTATCTATCTATCTATCTATCTATCTATCTATCTATCTATCTATCTATCTATCTATCTATCTATCTATCTATCTATCTATCTATCTATCTATCTATCTATCTATCTATCTATCTATCTATCTATCTATCTATCTATCTATCTATCTATCTATCTATCTATCTATCTATCTATCTATCTATCTATCTATCTATCTATCTATCTATCTATCTATCTATCTATCTATCTATTTATTTATTTATTTATTTATTTATTTATTTATTTATTTATTATTTATTTATTATGCCCCGATGTAAAACGGATCTCTCAGAAACTGCAACATTGCAGAGCGCAGGACTGTGTGGAATGAATCCTATAATTGCGTCTAGGTCTAAGTTGGTGAAAGTGCTGTACACCTAACGGCCACCGCGTTGAAACGTTGGATCGAGATGGTCTCGACCGCCGAGCCAGAAAAATTGGGTTTTCATCTCAATTATGGTGGAGACGGTTAGAAGACACTCAGAGGTCCAGCGCTTGTCGTTGTGGCCTCAAGGATCCTGGTGATATGTAGAGCAGCTGCGTTGGCTGTTCAATGCATGGGTAAAGGCTTAGGTGTCGTCAATGTATTGGGAGGTCAAGATCCCCTTGCAGTGGTTCGGTTGGGGATACTCTTTCTGGAGTCGAATGACAGCAGTGCTGTCATAACCATTCTGTTGTTTATTATTAACAACTGCAAATACTTGTTCACGATTAACAAGCAACTAGAATTGTACAAGTAACCGCCATCAACTTTTTGAACTGGTATTTAGCGGACCCTAATTAGAGGGATTACGGTCCCTTCTGGTCTTCCTATTGTGACCACATCGAACATTGTTTGCGAAGAATTATAATGGTACCCGTACTATACTTGCCTAACTGAATGTTTGGTTGGTTCAAAATATTGGTGGTTATAGTTATGGTTAAGTCTGTCAGTCGGTCGTTCGGTATGCCATTTATTTGGTAGGTCGTTTGGTTAGTCCCTGTATTGAACAGTATAAATTTATAATAAAAATAAAATAAACAAAATACTATATTTAAAGATGCAGAAGAAATATTAAAAGGCAAAGGCGAATTTCGGTCAGTTTCACTCGATCTTCCAACTCCACCGATGCCAGACACTGGATAAGGAGGGGGCGAAAAGAGTGACAGCACCTGTCGCTGTGTTGATGCCGTCATTGCGACACGCGATTGGTCCAAGTGGAGAACTTGGCGTCATCATGACGACGTAGCCATCACGCCATCATGACGCAAACAACCGTGACACAGGGCCACTTAAGAGGAAAGAGACAACCGCACGGCGTAGAATAAGTTGCTTAATCGGATGAGAAGAGAACCGATTAAAGAAACCGAGCTGTTTCAATGATAACTGAAGAAATATCCACTGACCACGCTGTGTGCATATACTTATTCATGTAACATTTTTGTAGCGCCCTTATAAAGAACTCTCAAAGTCGCCACTACCCAGTATAATTGATCATAGAGTTCACCTAGTACAAACAATTCATCTGTAAACAATGTATGTTCACATAGATGGATGTCAACACCAGCTGAGCTCAAGCATACGTGTAGAACCTCCCGAAAGAACTCTCCTACAGAGATGACCTGTTGACCCCCATGTTCAGAGTTCTTAGTTCGTGTTGCACTTGCGATAAGGAATGGCGACAACCGCAACACACGGTAACGCTCATCGCCTGGCACTCCCTTGCAGATGGTAGAAGACACGTCGTCCGGATATCTCAGACTAACCTCGTCCGAGGAGTTACCCTGTAGGGATCTTGAGCAAGTACTTCGCGCACAAAAATATAGCTCAGCGCCATCGAAGTTCTGTCCTGTGGTCGTGTGTGCACTTCTGAACTTTGGAAGGACGGCAGTTTCAAATGCAGTTGTATTATATTGTATTAATTTATTGTATTGTCAGCTGCAGGCCACTTCGTCGTAGAACTCCTCTGTGTTGAGGATCTAAGTCACCAAAATACTCTGTCTGCACTATGACATAACCGAAACCAATATGTATGTATGTACAATTGTACATGTATGTATGTATGCATATTTGTATGTATATGTACATGTATGTATGTATGCATGTATGTGTGTATGTATGTATGTATGTGTGTATGTATGTATGTATGTATGCATGTATGTGTATGTATGTATGTATGCATGCATGCATGTATGTATGTATGTACGTATGTATGAGAACATTTAATATAGCGCATTTTAAGCAACTCACATCACTCACTCATTATCATTATCATTACTCATTTAATATTATTAACTCACTCATTATCAAACGGTCGCAGATGGCAAAGTATGTATACATACGGTTTCACATTCATAATCTCGAAATGTCTACAGCACCAAGAGAAAGCTAAGAAACGGGTATACCAGCCTATATATACACAGGCGCTCGGTCAAAACAAAATCAATAGGTCGATAGGGAGGCAAGGTTAAGTTTCGTTCCACGTCAAGATCGAAAGGTCGGGCAGGGCAGTACACATTGGGGTATAATCAAACAGAGAACAAGACCTATATAAAACAAAAATGTTCTTGCTACGTAACTCCGAGCATGAGCATTTACGCTGACAGTAGGTGTAGACAGTGTGTGTAAAGCATCCTTGAAGTAGTTTGCTACTCATGACGCTATATAAATTGTCGTAATTACAATAACACTTACAATAGTTCATTTTTGTAGATTACCCATTCAAAATGGCGGTCGATACTGTATGGTCCACACCTGCTCTATAATATTTTGATAAATTCAAAATGGCGGTCGAACTTTTGGGTTATTCGACCAAATATCGTCCAAAAGCACGAAGTCTACTGCAGACTTACAACATAACTCCGAAAAGCATACTCGAACAAAGTAGAATTTCACATTTACAAGAATTATACAGTAAAATGACGAACAATCTATTAAAAATGAACAAGAGGGTAACAATGAACATCTTGGACGTCGAACAGAGAGAGAGAGAGAGCGTCCGAGCTTTAAGGTTGTTTAGGTGTTTGTAAAATCATATCTAATTATCAGATATAACAATGGACAAACGGTAGGTAGGCCTATATATCTTTCACGGCGACCGGTGTCACGAAATAGAGTATTCCCCCATACATGAGTAGGCCTATCCCCCTTAGCGATATGGAGTATTCGGTTTAATTTGCATTTTTGACGGTTTCTAAGTGTATTCAGTCGTACTGTTTGGATTTATTGTACACATAACATTTTAAAATTGCGAAACTTTAGTTTGTACTGTACGTCGACCTGAAATTAGTTTACTTCGTTTTGGTGATTTTGACTGGATTTTCGCCGAGGCTACCGATGGGGGATAGAATGGTTTATCCCCCGGATACTCTAAACCGGTTCATTCCATCCGGGGATACATTCTTACATCCCTCCGGATAGACCTAGGATGGATACTCTATTTCGTGATACCGGCCCCAGATGCTGGAACGGTCTTTCTCCTGCCCTACGAGCGGCTAACACAAATGACTCCTTCAAATCCGGACTCAAGACTCATTTGTTTGCTAAAGCCTACCCTGCTGTTAGTTGACTGTGAGGCGCCCTTGTAACGGCATGGCTGTGTTACGGCGCCATATAAATAGTCACTGTTATTATTATTATTATTATTATTATTATTATTATTATTATTATTATTATTATTATTATTATTATTATTATTATTATTATTATTATTATTATTATTATTATTATTATTATAAAATCAAAGTTCTTAAAATCATGGTTCTTAAAATAAAGGTTCTAGGGCCTCATCGAACCCAGGCACGCGATAGCGTTGAACCGCTGAATTGTGACAGATCTTTTGGAACAGGAAGAAAGTTTCTTGGAGATCTTCCGTTGTTCTTGTCAATCGTCGGCCGAGTTCCATCATGAAGGCCAGGCCTTCCCGGTCCATAGGCCCCATCGTATTATTATTATTATTATTATTATTATTATTATTATTATTATTATTATTATTATTATTATTATTATTATTATTATTATTTTTGTTGCCCTAAGTAGTAATAATCCCTCAGGCTTCTAGAAACAATTCCGAAGAATAATCACCTGCCTATTAGGTCGTTATTATTATTATTATTATTATTATTATTATTATTATTATTATTATTATTATTATTATTATTATTATTATTATTATCGTTATCGTTATCGTTATCGTTATCGTTATCATTATCATTATCATTATCATTATCATTATCATTATCATTATCATTATCATTATCATTATTATTATTATTATTATTATTATTATTATTATTATTATTATTATTATTATCTCCGTATTCCAACGAATTAGCAGAACACCAAGGTGTGGTTGTCCAGATCACTACCGCTGGATGGATATATATATATAATATATATATATACAAAGCAGAAACCTAGCAGTAATCTGAAACGACCGTATATGACACTCGATGCTATTGTCCCTTCATTTCCTGCCGTCTTTTATTGTTTAATCAGACAAACAGTCTCTGCCATCAACATGCTCACCTGCGCCGCGTCTGTCCGTCCGTCCGTTCTTCTCTATGTCTGTCTGCCTATGCTTTGGTGTCTGTCTGCCTGCTACTTTCTGCTTCTGTTCAGTGTCAGTCAGTTCACCTGCCTGTCTGCCTGCCTGCGTCCCTGCCTGCCTGCCTGCCTATATATGTGTCTGTCTGCCTGCCTGTGTATACCTGCCTGCATTCGGGCATATGTGCCTGCCTAACTGTCTGTCTGGAAGCCTACATATATGCCTGACTGTCTGCCTGTCTGCATATGTGCCTGTTTGCCTATATGCCTGCAAATGTGCCCGCCTGTCTGACTGTATGTGTTCCTTCATATGTACATGCCGGCTTGACTGTCTGTCAGCCTGCATATGTCCCTGCCTGCCTGCCGGTGTCCCGAGATATTCCATCCCCCCATAAGCATATTCCCCGGATGGAATAAACCGGTGTAGAGTATCCGGGGGGAGGTATAACCCATTCTATCCCCATCGTCATACGCATTACCATAGCAAAGACGAAAATCCAGTCAAAATCACCAAAAACCATAGTTGTAAAAACGTTTTTTTCGTTTTTTATTCTTCTCCAAAAACGTCGTTTTTTTCGTTTTTTATTTCTCGTCACGTTTTTTTCCGTTTGTTATTTTTTGTATGTAACTTTATTTATTTATTTACTGTCTGTTACAATTTGTTTAATTTTATTTTTGTCCGATATCCCTTACGTTGTCTCCGTCCTTTCAAGGATTTATTTATTATTTATGTCACTATTTAGTGTCATCAGTTGAGAAATAAACAGCACAGTAGGCCTACAGGAAATAAAATGTATAAAAGTTATTTGAATTTCTAAGTTATCAACTTATCCAAATGTGAAATGTTGTCTTTATATTCAGTAATCTCTGGTTGACTGATAAACTGACGGATATTACTCAATATCAAGTTCTTATATAACTCAGAATTGTAAGTAGGCTAGACCTACAATTTTTTATTAAGTAGGCCTACACTCTATACTTACAAAGTTTAGTTTCTAATTGCTTATGTCAGCATGGACTTAGGCCTAATATATACAATTTAAATTTGAAAAGATTTCAATATTTTTAATTTCTCAATTTCTTTTTAAACCAAACTTATGAAAAAGAAAATAATTATTGTAGATTAGGCCTAGCTGTTAGGCTACTTGGTGTTTACTAATAAAGTTAGGTTATTTGCTGATTAAAATTAAATTGTGTAAACAAGGTTTTAAGTTTAAAATGCAGTAAAAGATGTAGCAAAGTCAAATTATTTTCGCTTCCGTTTTTTTATCGTTTTTTTCCGTTTTTTATTTTTTTCAATAAAACGACGTGTTTTTCGTTTTTTTATTTTGATTTTACCGTTTTTAACAACTATGCCAAAAACGATGTAAATCAATTTCAGGTCGACATTACAAACTAAAGATACGCAACTTAAAATATTTTATGTGTACAATAAATCCAAACAGTACGACTGAATACACTTAGAAACCGCCAGAAACGCAAACTAAACCGAATACTCTATTTCGCTAAGGGGTATATTCATGTATGGAGGATACTCTATTTTGTGACACCGGCTTGCATATGAGCGCCTCTGAGTAGCTTGAACAGCTGGAAATGGTCACAGGCAGCAGACTTCCCCTCAAACACAGAACATTCTGGCGTGACATGATACCAAAATAAAATAAAAATTTATGACACTAAAAAGACGTCCTTTACTAATTATAACCATCAATCTATTTATATACCTAACGCCGCTATCCAATGACAAAGTGTCAATCGATGGCGATGTTTAGTTGTGTGCTTAGAAATCGCTCAAGGTCCCTGCACTGTAATTGTTTCACAGGAGACTTGAATGCAAACACACTGTGCGCGATACAAGGACTGCGCACTAACTAAATGGCCACCGTGGTATGAAGGTATCAAGAATACGCATGCTTAGGATGTATGTAAGTATATATGAACGTACGTATGCATGTATGTATGTATGCATGTATGTATGTATGTATGTATGTATGTATGTATGTATGTATGTATGTATGTATGTATGTATGTATGTATGTATGTATGTATGTATGTATGTATGTATGTATGTATGTATGTATGTATGTATGTATGTATGTATGTATGTGTGTATGTATGTATATATGTATGTATGCATGTATGTGTGTGTGTATGCATGTATGCATGTATGTATAATTATACGTATTTATTTACGTATGTATATATGCATGCATGTACGTCTGTATTTAAGAATGCATGTATGTATTATATATGCATGTATGTATGCATGTATGCATGCATGTATGTCTGTATCCAAGTATGAATGAATGTATGAATGTATGTATGTATCTAAGTATATATGCATGGAAGTATGTAAGTATGTATGTATTCATGCATGCACGTATGTATATAACTATGTATGTATGCAGTGATTATAGTTAGACCTATAAATGAATTAGTCGCAAGGCGTATATACATGTAATTCTAGTCTGGTCCTACCTCGTTGAAGTCTTTCTGCTCTGTCGTCAGTCTATACCATGGTTTTGCTGCTCAGTCAATTCATTGGTTGGCTTATGCGCACCGACTGCAGGCACTATATACCTATCGCTTTCAACGGCCAGACAAGTGCGTGATCAGAGAGGGCGCCAAAACGCAACTAAGCCAAAGGTGAAAAGGTCATCTCTGATGTCATCTTATTCTCATCATCATCGTCGTCATCCTCCTCCTCTTTCTCCTCGTCCTCCGCCTCATCATGAGCATCATCATAGTCATCATCACCGTCATCATACATATATAGTTATATACACATATGCATACTTTACCGGCACTGCCAGAGTACGGGCAGAGGCGGAGTTTTCTGTTTTAAACAGATCGATAATTATACACCTGTATCTGTATATGAACATATAGTTGTATATGTATATGCGTGTGTGAGTGAATATTCCTGTGTACTGTAGTTCCCTTCATGGGCCTCTCAAAAGAACCGCGAAGACGGCTGTCTTATAAGATCTAAGAGATCTGAAGCAGCTGTCACAATAGCAGTCGCAATGTATAGAGTTCCACTTTCACTCGGCTTCTTTATGCTGTGAAGAATGCAACGTGCCAGACTGTACAAGAATACGACGCTTTGATACCCAGCCTCTTTCTTCAATGATGTATCTATTCCTTTTAATTAACACTTCTTTGTATACACACACGCGCACTGAACTTTTACAACGTAGGCCAACATACGCACAGGAAAATATGCAAACGTAGACAGTATTAGCTGTCTGTCTGTATGTATGTCTGTCTGCCCATCTGTCTGTCTCTCTGTCCATCTGTCTGTCTGTCTGTCTGTCTCTCCGTCTGTCTGCCTATCTCTCCGTCTGTCTGTCCATCTGTCTGTCTGTCTGTCTCTCGGTTTGTCCATCCGTCTGTCCGTCTGTCTGTCTCTCGGTTTGTCAGTCCGTCTGCCTGCCCGTCCGTCCATCCGTCCGTCTCTCTGTCTGTCGGTTTTGTCCATCTGTCTATCTGTCTCTCCGCCCGTCCGTCTCTCTGTCTGCTCACGCGTGCACATAATATGTCTCCATATATAAGATTGGTCTAAATCTTATTACCGCTGAGACGCCGACCATGTATAACTGATTGGATTCCTACCTCAGAGGCAACTGTGGTGCGGAAGAACGGCTCGATAGATGGCGACACTTCCCCGTTTAAGGTCAAGGCTGCCCGGCTTGACTGTTACTAAAAATAGCGCGTCCCCGGAACCTATTCTTGGACAGAAGTACTGATGGAGAGCCAAGCAAACGAACAACCGAACATTCAGAATGACTGGAAATGCAATATTCACTGCAAGACGCAATGCTCGCAAACAACTGCAGACTAAATAATGTGGCACTCGGACATTTTTGTCTGGTGATTAATGCTACAGGCGTGCTGCAGTTAGCGCGCAGTTAGTGCCCACCTGCATGGACGTTTCGAGTCAAACTTAGAACAGTTGCTGGTGTCGTATATCACAGTGGCTGTGTTTTACTACCAGGAATATTATGTCTCTGGCCACGCTGCTTTTCACTGTACTGTCGCTCCAGCTGTGACGTCGACTCTGAAGTCCATCTGGCGGTTGACGTCTAAAAAGCTTAAAACGCTCTTCCATCTCTAGGCCTACTCCTCGCCCCGTTTGTGGATTCAGACGTTGGCAATTTCGTTGCATTACAGAGAGCGCTGTCCGTCCGCCTGGGTTTACGTGTGGTCCTGCCCCGTCTGCCTCGTTGTCCCTCCCTATGTACGTCTGCGTATCAGCGTGTTTACAACCTCCCCCGCTTAATTTGCACCGCCCACGTCGCTCTGACGTCAAACGAACGCCACGCGTCTGTTACCGTAGTCCGGCGAAGAGCTGACCGTCCGCTGGAACTCCGCTGTGCTCGTACCGTAGTCTGGTGAAGATCCGCCGCGACGCTTATAGGCATCGGCTTTAACGATATGCGAAAAACAATGGTCGACTATACGTGCGCTATTAAAATTAGTCCGAGTGCTCATCGACCTAATACATATGGAACATCATCGACTTTACGATAAAACCTGAAACATCAGTTTCATAACAATCGCCCGTATATACATAGGCTTATATATGTTTATCTCATAGTATACGCCTACATTATGTATTAATGCTGTTTTATATAGGGTATGAATGATGAATATGCTCAACATAAATGTCCTGAAAAGAAACGTAAATTTAAACCTTTGTTATTCAAACAATACGAAACCCATCAGCTGCCGTAAAATGAAAATATCCTTCTCCCGTAATGCATTCGGCAGAATATCGGACTAGTTGCCGGGTGATTAGAGGGAGGGTAGGTTCAAAGGGCCGGGAAATACCTTTTAACGAGCTATAAACCGATTACCCTCTTCAGCGCCTGTGGTAGGGAAGGAGTTCTACTCGTTTTATGTGCTGTCGACAAAAAATGCGTGGGTGGGTTGCCCTTAATTCATTTGATGTTCTGTGGATATTATAATGTGTGTTTTCCTCTGTAGGGTGGTGAGAATCCATGTATAGTAGTAGTAGTAGTAGTAGTAGTAGTAGTAGTAGTAGTAGTAGTAGTAGTAGTAGTAGTAGTAGTAGTAGTAGTAGTAGTAGTAGTAGTAGTAGTAGTAGTAGTAGTAGTAGTAGTAGTAGTAGTAGTAGTAGTAGTAGTAGTAGTAGTAGTAGTAGTAGTAGTAGTAGTAGTAGTAGTAGTAGTAGTAGTAGTAGTAGTAGTAGTAGTAGTAGTAGTAGTAGTAGTAGAAGTAGCAGTAGCAGTAGAAGTAGCAGTAGCAGTAGCAGTAGCAGTAGCAGTAGCAGTAGCAGTAGCAGTAGCAGTAGTAGTAGTTTCAGTTTAACGACACTGTGTGATTAGAAAGATCATAGCGTCGCCCTCCTCCTTTCTACAGGCTTGGGACTTGTACTGACAGAGTACGATCAGTGGCGGAGTTGTTCGCGCATTTTAAACCAATTTATAAGCGTGACTGGAAGCCGATAATCGTGAGGGTTTTGTCAGCCAATGTATGGATCGAACCATTCAAGTGTGGCATGTAAAAGGTGGAATGCTAAACCTGCGCAGTAACAGATGTGCATTTAAGTCTGGTCCTAGTGTTCTCCAGGAAGCCATGGATGTCGATTATCTAATGTTTTTCAGGAAGCCATGGTTGTCTGTTGTCTCTGCTGAATACGCCGCTGAAAGTGCATTCTAATGTTGAAAGCAGAGAGCCGGCGTCACTCCGCTCAAAAGAGATATATATGTATACCCGCTTTAAAAATTAAACGGCCATTAATTTTACCTGTGAGTGGGTGTGTGCGTGGGTGTGTGTGTGTGCATAGACCATACATAATATGTATACGTGTGTGTGGGTACGTAGACACAGTGTGTGTGTTTGTGTGTGTGTGTGTGTGTGTGTGTGTGTGTGTGCGTATGTACGTATGTATGTGTATGCGCGCCCACACACACACACACACACACATACACACACACACACACACAGAGCGACCGTATATATGGCCTCGACCCTGCTCATTTTTCAGTGAATTATTCTGGTGAGATCCTTCACCACCGCTGCCCGTTTCAATGGTTGCTACGCCCCTTAAAGACCTTAGATCTTGTGGGATCCAGCTGGATTTTACCACCTCTATCAAGAACCATTTAAAAGCAGTTGCTTTGAAGTCAGATTTAGCCATGGTTACCCCGCATTGAAACGTTGTACATGTTCAGGGAACATGAATGCCAATCCAGCCAAATGCTAACTGGGTCGACTTGGAGAGCTGATGTTGGCCATCTGGGAAGTAGCTCAGTCTTTCGGGATCGATAAGTGAACATCAGCGTAAGCTGGGAGTTAAAAGGACGTCCTCGTGAGATTTACTGTTGTAAAATCTGCGACTCTGCCAAAATGGCCTTGAAATGACTTGAAATGACCTTAAAATTGCTTTGAAATGACCTCGAAATGGCTTTGAAATGACTCGAAATGACTTGAAATGACCTTAAAATTGCCCTGAAATGACCTCGAAATGGCTTTGAAATGACTCGAAATGACTTGAAATGACCTTGAAGTGGCGTTGAAATGATTTGAAATGGCCTTGAAATTACCTTGAGATTACCTCGAAAGCCCTCTTAAGAGCTCGTATATAATTATCGACGTTTATAAGCAAGTGTGTTATCTTTATCTAATATACCTGTTTGATAGATGTATAGCCTTTAGACGTCGTTTTCACAGAAGAATTGAAGAATAGGCCAATACTACAGTGCACAATAACAATTGCCGGGCCATTTAGAATTAGAAGGCGTATACGATAAAATCATCCATGTTGGCTCTACACATACGCTGAGTTATAGGCATGTATAAAATTGTATATGTATATATATATACGTATTAGGGTGTCTCTTAAAAATGAAAGTTTAAATTTTTAATCTCTCACCCTTTCAAGTTGTTAGGTTCATGGAAAAACAATTTTACAAAATATTTAGTGGAAATCGGATAACATTTAGAGGTGGCCCTTTGATGTCAAAGTTTTAGCAATGTAGGCCCATTGTTTATTACTATGCTACATATTCGAATCATTAATAAGTGATTGTCCTATTAATTTGCCAATTTCAATCTAAAGAAAAAGCGAAGCAGGCTACCACTTCATCATCATCATCATCAGTATCATCTAGTACTGCAGAAGAGAAGGAAGATTGCCATCCTTGTGCTTCCGGCGATGGCCCATCCCCAAAGAGAGAACGGTTAAACATAATGTCTAGCACTCGACAGAACCAGCGTCTCATCCAGAAGTGCCACCTTCATTGTCAGTGAAGTTGCATCTAGCCTTTTTCAGAACGTTACTGATTTGAATATTAGCAGGAGTACAATTCATTACTCCATGACCTAACTTCATTCCACCAAGTCGAACAAGCTAAAATCAGAGTTCACTGTAACTGTACATTTGACAGTTGACAACACATTGGGATGGGAAGCTAATGGAAGATCTAACTTCTACAGATCATATCGATCGTCTTCCAATTCTTATATCAGGTGTTGGAGTGAAGCAGCTACTCGGTGTTCCGAGACTTCGATCCGGAACTACCGAGGCCCAAGCCACTGACGTCATCGTGTCTTTGACGGATTGGGGCATTATGGATCGTGTTGTGGGGTTGTGCTTTGACAGAATACTGTCCTGCCAAAGGCTGACAATAATGGTGGCATTTCTGGTGCTTGCACGATTATAGAGTAGAGGCTTGGAAGAGATTTGCTCTTCTTGGCATGTCACCATCATATGGCAGAGCCAGTGGTTTGGGCGACAAGTGGTGCATCTGCTAGCCATGAAGTTCTTCTATATAAGCGATGTTGGAGGCATGCCGTGTTCATTTGCAGGTGCCAGGCACCATGCATTGTGCCAGATGGATGACCAAGGTTATACATGCGATTAAAATCTGTCTCTTTCGTGACCAGTTCAAAATGACTGCTTCGGAGAAGAGAGGAATTCGTGATCGGGCAACTTTTGCAGTTATCATCCACCTCAAGACCTGGAGTACTGCCCCAATCGGAGTTGAAGCACCTCTGAACGACTTCCGACTCATGATTGAACTCCTAAAATACCCACATGAAGCCATTTTCAGCACAACAAGCAAAACGCTTGGACTTCATCTATGGTACTTTTCTGAGGAGCTAGTCGGACTGGCTCTTTTTGATTCCAGAGTGTCTGTGGAGATAAAGAGACTGATGTTAGCAACCATGGACGATCCAGCCCAGGATCACCCAGTGACCTCCACCAAAGTGACCAAAAGTTAAATCTGATGCATTATGGGCACCGGGACCTGGAGTAGTTCTGCGCGATAAACACTCTTCTATAGTTGGCCTTCCTCAGACTTTCCTTGCCATGGATTCGTCTGAATGCGATGAAGAGGAAACATTCCGGGGGAATTGCGCATCATCAGCGGGTTGGCAGTTGTCAATGACAGGGCTAAGTGAGGCGTGGCCCTCATTAAGAAGTTGATTGCCAGAGAGGAGCGACTAGAATTCCTCCTTCAAGTTGTCTCCTACCATTGACGTAAATTTCTGGACTGCAGCGAGAAGACTTTTATGGCAACATATTCTGGGAAATTAGTAATTAATTTTAACACACGTAATTATGTGGGGTATATATATATATAATTTATATACGTATGTATATGTATGTATATATATATACCCTATATACACAGGTAGATAGTAGATAATTTGCTAGATAAGCAATACAGATTATTAGTACTACAACTGCTGATTAATTATAATGTAGCATTACGAGTATATACTTCCCATTATACAAAGTATCATTAATTTTCTAAACTTCACGGCTCGAGGGCCACCTCTAAATATTATTCGATTTTAATTAAATTTTTTTTAAAATTTTATTTCTATTGACCTAACAACTTGGATGGGGGAGAGCGAGAGAAATAAAAAGACTATTTTTACTATATGCTAAGAGACACCCTAATACGTATATATATATATGTATATGTATACTGTATATGTAAATATATATATATGTATATGCATATGTGTATATATATCCTCATGATGTGACAAAATACGAGAAGCTCTCATTGAATTCAGACAATGGATGTGTTCAATGTCTCCAGTTGATTCATGGCAAGCCGTCGGAACACCTTTGTATGGGCTATAGTTCTTTACCGTAATGATTCAAATTCATGTCTTCACATGTACAGCAGTTGATTGCTATACGAACCATGCGCTGGGCCCCAACTTGAACTCGTGTTCTTTTCGGGTAGTGCCAGTCCCACGCTGGATGAAGGAGGAGGAGGAGGAGGAGGGCGCACGCGAGTCACCTTGTTATGACACAGTGTCGTTAAACAGCCACTAACCAACAAAGCGAATGTATGAAGTATAATGTGTGCATTTGTAGGCCTATAGCGTGGTTGAACATTGTGTGTATGGTCCAGTTATAGCTGCATCGGTTACAGCATACGTCCCATGCTCCTCTGTGTGTGCAAAAACGGTTAACCTCCCAATGGTGGCTTATTTAAGATAATCGAATTTCGGGCAAAAAGGGCCGTACACGAGAACCTTAAGGGACGTGGCACCCATAGAACGAGAATTCGTGACTTGAGAGTTGAGACTTTAATATTCGTAAATATTCGCGAATATTATGGCATTTTTAGTATTCGTAAATATTCGTAGCTATTCGTTTTTGACGTCACTGTTTCCGTTTTGTTAACGAACTAATTTTGGCAATTGAGACTTCGAACATTAAACTAAGTGAAATAACTGATAAGATGAGTAACTGTAACATAATTAATGTTCTTGTTCTAATGCCTAGTTTTTGGCACTGAATTGTTTCACAATTAATTCCGATTTTGACAGAATTAGGAATGAAAAGAAATAAAAAGAAATTTATATTCGTTGGCCAGTTTCAGTATTCGTCAATATTCGTCAATTTCTACAAATCTTAATATTCGTAATATGCGCATACTCGTTCTATGGTGGCACCCATTGAAATGGGCAGCGATGGTGGTGGATCTCACCCGATCAATTAATTGAAAATGGAACAGAGCCATAGACTTATACGGTGGCTATAGAAAACGAGTACATCTACATTTATGTGGTTAGAGCGAGTTAAAACTGAAAATAGTAAAAATTATAGTATGATAAAAACAAATAATCTGATAATGATAATAGAATTATGTGCTGGGCCTAGATATTTACAACACGGGAGATTTTTAAAAGATAAACATTTTGCATTGAACATTAGGGTGTTTTTAAGGTACATGTGATATTTTCAACTCAAAGATATTTTGCCCGCCTGGTCGAATTATCATGCCAATTCATGTATTAACTCCATATCCGAAATTATATCTTGATTGCTGAACATTTAGGACTGGCGCAAGGCAACCGAAATTGGACACAGGTGGCATACAGGCATCCACAATTTCAATGCATGCTATCCAGCAGCAGGAATGCCTCTCACATTCTATCTGCTCTCGCTGCATCCAATTTATGTGCAGCACCATGCAGCTGGTGAGCTGATCATAAGCCCTTCAGCGATCCGTCAAGCAAGAAAAGATAACCGTGCAGCCCTAGCAGCAGAGATTCGTGAATCTGTCGCTCCAAATGTTCCTCTTACTATTTACTGGGACGGCAAGATCATGCCAGATCTTACAGGGACAGAACGAGGTGTGTTGATCGCCTTCCAATAATGGTATCTGGCAAGGATGTGACCAAGCTATTGGCCATCCCCAAACTCAAATCCGGGACAGCTGCAGTCATGTCAGATGCATGTTTGGCTGAGATAAGAAGTTGGGGATTGGAAGACAGAATCGTGGCCATGTGTTTCGATACAACGGCGAGTAACACGGGTTGCAAGGGCGGCGTGTGCATTAAGCTGGAAGCGGAATTAGGAAAGGATCTCTTGAACCTTGCCTGTCGACATCATGTGTCTGAAATTGTTCTAGAAAAGGTGTTTTCACTGCATGATTCTGCAAGGTCTCCAAAATTGGAACTATTCAGTCATTTCCGTGACTTCTGGCCCCAAATCGATCAGGCCAAGTATCGCACAGCAATGGATGATAAAGATGCAGCACAGCGTGTCACAGAAATTCGAGACGATGTGATCACCTTCGCATTGCAGCAACTGAGTACCGACTACAAAGAGCTACTAGAACTAACAGTCATTTTTCTATAGGAGGAATTCCACCGAAAGGAATAAAGTTCAGGTACCCAGGGGCATTTCACCGCGCGAGTTGGATGGCACGTGCGATCTATGCGATCAAGATGTGGCTTTTCAGGGATCAGTTTCCCATTCAACAACGCCAGAGCTAAGAGAGGGCATCTCGACAATCCTACTCTCAAAAAGTGTGTAATAATTTACTTCGTGTGTCCCTTTCTGTGACAACAACTTACGTGAAGTACTGGTTCGCCTGTACGTCACCCGCTGAAGCCCCAAGGAACGATCTTCAATTCCTGAAGGCAATCCAAATGTACCCTGACAAGGAAGTCTCATAGGTAGCCCTAACAGCTTTTCCCCGACACCTTTGTTATCTCTCGGACACCCTGGTAGGCCTCAGCATTTTTGATGATTCAGTCACCTTCGACGAAAAACAGCGCATGGTCTACAGCATGCGAAACAATCAGAGATCCGATGAACCTCCAAAGAGACTTCCTCCAATACATAATCCACCTACAAAAGCACTTAACGATTTCTTAGCCACTTCTACCACCAAAATATTCCAGATCCTCGGATTGGATGACTCTTTTCTTGATCGAGACCCGCAACAATGGGAGTCAGAACAATCATACAGTGAGGCAAAAAATATCATATCCGCCATAAATGTGACGAACGATTTGGTGGAGAAAGGAGTGGCTCTCATGCAGTCCTTCAATGAAGCCCTGGTCCGAAATGAGAAAGAAAAACAGTTTGTTCTGCAAATGGTGGAGTACCATCGAAACAAGTTCCCAAAAGCACTAAAGGGAATAAAGAAATGACAAATAACTGACAGTTCTTCTTTTGTGTTTGCCTTATATTTTATGTTTAAGTGTTAAAAGTTGTTTGGATCTTTGAAAATGACAATGTATTACATTGTTTTCTAAGTGATAAATCTTCCGGGGCTTTGCACCAGTTCTAAATTTATTCCGATTTTTGTCTAATTTGGCAAATGACAATTTTCCTCAAGGTGGAACACAAAAACAACAAGGCCGATATTAATTTTGAAACTTCAATTTTTAAGCACACCCTATTGAACATAATTATTATAATTATACTATAATGTTGTAAAATTACAGGCGGTAATTCTACACCCACTTTTGCTTCTCTATCACATGGTTTTGCTAATTTAATAGGCACTATAGCTCACCACTGGATTACTATAACAGGCCGACCTCCATGATTACCATCTGTGAGGCTCGGTAGTTGAATACATAGAGTGTTCGGCTTGTACCGTGAAGGTACACGGGTTCACACCTTCACTCCGGCAGTCACTGTGTAACACAGCTGTTAAAGGCTTGGTTTTTTGTTTTTTGTTTGTTTGTAAAAAAAACCACAAAATTTGTTTTATGTTTTTTTTGACAAATTTCGAAATTATAAATTCCAAAAATTGCATCTCTTCGACGCTTGTGGTAATTGTTGTATGGTCTTTGTTTACTTCGTTATATGACATTCTACGATTATACTGTTCTAGCTAATTTCATTTATATGCATCTGATTAATTTGAACGGTATCAAGCAATTTTTATGAGTTTTATGATCCGAAATAGGAAAATCTCAAGAACAAAAAAAAAAAAAACAAAAAAACACCTAAAAACCAACTTTTCATTTCCCAAAAAGTTTTGTTTTTTGCACCCCTGCTGTGTAAGGACCTTGAACAAGTCATTCACTCACAGTTGCTTATCATCATCGATGTTCTGTCGCATGGTTGTGAACTTTGGACTGAGGGCAATCTTAAACAGAGGTGGGCACGATTATATTTAAACTGTTCATTCGATAATAGAATTAGAATTAGCTACTGAAATTTGCTAATCGACTGGAATTGTAATTAGCAAAATCTTATAGCTAATCGATAAGAATTATAATTAGCTGTTTGTCTAATCGATTAGCAATCGATTAGAATCTAATCTCTGATATCAAATACAGTTGTGTTGTGTTCTGTTGTATTGCATTCACTTGCAATGTACTGCATTGTAATGTATTTCATTTTAATATCAAATGATGTATCAATTTCCACGAACTTGCAACTGCGCGAGGCGCAAATTCGCGACTTTACGGTACTCGATGATAATAATAGACGGCTCGTCACAATAGCAAGAGCATTATTTATTCAGCTAAACCGTTGGTTACAGACGTCACAATGGCATCGATTGATCGGGCCCGGAACACCTCCAACGCGATGCTATCGAGCGCATCTGTTTCCATAAATAGACCGCGGGCGCCAACGATCAGGATTCCCGCGCAAACGCAGGCGCATGCGCACGCTCCCTGCATGCGCAGACGACTTTGACGAAATGTGGAAATGATGCCGGTGTCCCGTGATATTCTATCCCCCTGAAACATATCCCGTAAACCGGTATAGAGTATCCGGGGATAAACCATTCTACCCCCCATCGTCTCATCACGATAGCCAAGACGAAACTCCAGTCAAAATCATTAAAAACGAAGTAAATTAATTTCAGGTCGACGAACAAACTAAAGATACACAAATTACAAAATTGTATGCGTCAATAAATCCAAACAGTTCGACTGAATACATTTAGAAAAAGCCAATAATGCAAACTAAACCGGATACTCCATTTCGCTAAGGGGGAAATTTATTTAGGGGATACTCTGTTTAAGACACCGACCGGGCGGCCATTGATCTTGAACAGTTCGGGCCACAGTCGCTAGGTGGCCCACGCACAGAAATTAGAAACTACTCGCAGATCGATATCAGAAGACCCGACTAAAAATAGAAACGGCACGACTTTTCGCGGCCTTAGCGTTGCAACGAATATACCTCACCCGATAAAGTAAGAAATACCGCGAAGAACGGTATAAAATATCCGTGGACAAAGGCGATGCTAAGCCGTACGTCTGCTTAATATAGACTCATTCATAATTCACACTCTTCGAAATTGTATTATGTATACGACTATACGTTGTACCGGAGTTATCGAGCATGTTACCTAGCGTGGTATCTTTGTATGGATTTTGTGTCGTTTAAAAGCGATGACTTTTTCTACACACGCTCTATAATATAAATGTTTCCTAGGCCTTAATATATAAATACATTAGTAATTAGCATTTAATTATCTATTTGATAGTTATGTACAAAGGTATTTATAGATGTTATATTTATATAATATAATATTTGTTATATTATTTTACATTATATTATACTATACTTACTACACTATGCTGTACTATACTACACCGTGAGGCATAAAAAAGGATGCCCTTCAAAATCGTTATTATTTTTAACAATATTCAAACAATGTCAATGAAATTCATGAAATTTATAGCTAAATAGCAGGCAATGTAGACAAATTACAATTTGTACCCAGACTGTCCGCCTTCAGCTTCTACGCATGCGCGAAGTCGCTTGCACCATTCACGCACCGCAGTTGCCTTTTGTTGCGTCGCTACCCAGCTAGCCTAGTGCATTTCATCTGGTTTACTGACGAAAAATGATTCACAGTTGCTTCTCCTAGCAATGCTCAAAATTATCGTCTGTATGTTGCAGTTGGAACTCGAAAGAGTGATATTGCAGCCGACCGCCTTTTACGCACACGTCCGACGTTTAGCAAATCCCTGATGGTGTCAGTCGGTGTTTCTTCTCTGGGGCACACGTCAATTCACTTTGTTGAACCGGGGTTAAAAATCAACGGCCAATACTACAGAGATGTTTTACTCATGAAAGACCTTCTACCTGAAATTCGATAATTCTCTGAATTTTATATTTTCCAGCAAGATGATGCTCCAGTGCACAGAGCTCGAGAAACGGTTGCACTTCTGACGAGTGAAACTCCTGACTTCATAATTCCAACACTATGGCCCCCTAACAGCCCATTCTGAATCCCGTAGATTATAAAATATGGGATGCATGCAGGAAATGGTGTACAAAACAAATGTCCGTGATGTTGAAGATCTTCGTAAGCGAATCATGCAAGCTTGGAACGATCTTGACCAACGAATTATTGACTCGGCGGTGCCTGAATCGCGCAAGCGACTTCGCACATGCGTAGAAGCTGAAGGCGGACAGTTTGAGTACAAATTGTAAATTTTTTACATTGCCTGCTATTTAGCTATAAATTTCATGAATTTCATTGACATTGTTTTGATATTGTTTAAAATAATAACGATTGTGTAGGGGCTTCCTTTTTTATGCCTCACGGTGTATACTATACTACTAAATACTAGACTGTATTATATTATATTACATTATATTAGAGTAGTATGTAGTTATTATAACTGTCATACGTATAACATAAATGTATATGCATACTAAATAAACTACTTACATACTAAACACATGTTAAATATACATGTAGGTTATACACGTTTATGTGCATAAGCCTACACAATATCCACTAGGCCTATAGTTAATATAGCGCCTGTTGGGCATCGATGTATGTGATGGTATGTATGGGGGGGTGGAGAGAGAGGGAGGACAGACACAGAAAGAGAGACGAGACAGAGACAGAGAGACAGAGAGAAAGAGAGAAAGAGAGAGAAAGAGAAGAGACAGATACAGACAGACAGACAGACAGACAGAGAAAGACAGAGACAGACAGACGCACTTACAGACACAGAAACGGAGAGAGACAGAGAGGTGATAGACAGGGACGGACAGCCAGACAGATCTATAGAATGACAGACAGACAGACAGATAGGCCTATACACACAAACAGACGGACACAGCTTCGAAAATAAGGAGGCAGGAGAGAATAGGAAGGAAGGAGAGAGACAGAGAGACTGAAAGACACGGAGAGAAACAGACAGAGAAAGAGACGGGGAGACAGAGAGGCAGCGACGGAGGAAAGGAGGCAGGAAGGGAAGAAAGGAAAACGAGACAATCAAAATGAACAATGGACGTGGAGAAAGGAAGAAACTGTTGACTGAATTATTGTTGAATTGAAGACTAAAGACAAATTGGAAATTATTTCGTTCGTACGATCAACCAACAGATACAAAATGAGAGAATATGTCGATCACTTAAAACGACTACAACTGTTTCTCTCCTGTCTCTCTTCAGCCCTCCTTTCCGCTCATTCCTCCTTATCTTCGTCCCTGTGTCTATGTCTACCTGTCTCTGTGTGTCTGTCTGCTTCTCTCTCTCTCTCTCTCTCTCTCTCTCTCTCTCTCTCTCTCTCTGTCTGCCTGTCTGTGTGTCTGTCTCCATACGCGTTTTAAAAATAAACCACGGGCGATTCGTATACAATAATTTGGTCCACATAACCTTCTAATATTATTAATCACAACAAAACTAAACTGAAAAAAATATCTACCTTCTTCCGTTCCAACTGCGGATGATCCTGAGATAATCCCGGGCCCTCTTAGGCAGTGTGAGAACTGGTACAACACGGCGAGCCTTTCTCCAGCAGCAGCACAGGCGACCGTTCCTCTCTTCCAGCAGCCGATAGATTGCAGCAGTGGTGGAGACAACGACGACGTTTGAGGTTAAAGCGGATAATGAAGGCAAATACGTCATTCCGCCCACGATTGCCGACAAATATCGCAACATTCGATCTATTCATAGTTCCATTCGGACTATGGCGGGGCATAAATTAATTACACCGATATATATATATACATATATATATACATATATATATATAGGGTTATGAATATGTGTATATTATATGCATATATATATACTGTATATATAAAATTATATATATATATATTTATATGTAGGGTTATGTATAATTATGTGTATGTTATATGTATATATATGCTGTATGTATAAAATTATATATATATAGGGTTATGTATATGTGTATATTATATGTATATATATATACTGTATATATAAAATTATATATATATATATATATATATATATATATATATATATGAATACGTCCTATTTCTTCCTTTTCTTGATACGCCCGTCGGCTGTGGCCGCGTGATGTGTTAATGCGTCAAAGAAATTAATTCCGTATACAATCGCAAGCATCCATAGCAATTTCTAATTAGGAAGTATTGTGCGGTTTAAGCCTTTGTGAGAGTGCGTGGAGGGCATAAGCCTATTATGCGCACCACAGGATTCCTAGAATTTAGGTTGTGCGCGCAATCGATGGGACCTCTGGGCGCCATGTCCGGACCGGCTGCTATGGAAACGATTGTACTGAAGCCCTTAAACACACATCCGCATTTCTGGGAATATTTCTTTTCTAATCGATAAGAATAAGACATAGGAGTTCCAGCTAATAATTATTAGTTTGCCTTATTGTTCTCTGTATATGCGCGCGCTTGAGTGTACATAATGTGCATCTGTGTGTGTGTGCATGTGTGTAGGAAAAAATTTTTTTCCCTGTTTAAAATTTTCAAAGGAAATTTTTTTTACTTTTTTTTTATAAAAATTTTTTGTTTTTTAATTTTTTAATTTTTAAAATAAAAACTTTGTTACTTCCTTTTTTATCCCTATGTATACTATACTATAAATACTAGTTATTATATTATATTACATTATATTAGAGTAGTATGTAGTTATTATAATTGTCATACGTATAACATAAATGTATATGCATACTAAATAAACTACTTACATACTAAACACATGTTAAATATACATGTAGGTTATACACGTTTATGTGCATAAGCCTACACAATATCCACTAGGCCTGATAGTTAATATAGCATACTGTTGGGCATCGACATGTGATGTGATGGTGATGTAAGGGAGGTGGAGAGAGGGAGGGAGACAGACACAGAAAGAGAGACAGACATAGAGAGACAGAGAGAGAGAAAGAAAGAAAGAGAGAAAAGAGAAGAGACAGATACAGACAGACAGTGAAGACAGACAGAGAAAGACAGAGACAGACAGACGCACTTACAGACACAGAAACGGAGAGAGACAGAGAGGTGATAGACAGGGACGGACAGCCAGACAGATCTATAGAATGACAGACAGACAGACAGATTGGCCTAGACAGACGAACAGACAGATACAGCTACGAAAGGAGGCAGGAGAGAAAAGGGAGGAAGGAGAGAGACATGAGAGACTGAAAGACACTTTGAGAAACAGACAGAGAAAGAGACGGGGAGACAGAGAGGCAGCGACGGAGGAAGGGAGGCAGGAAGGGAAGAAAGGAAAACGAGACAATCAGGAAATTGACAATGGACGTGGAGGAAAGGAAGAAACTGTTGACTGAATTATTGTTGAATTGAAGACTAAAGAAAAAAATTGGAAATTATTTCGTTCGTACGATCAACCAACAGATACAAAATGAGAGAATATGTCGATCACTTAAAACTCACTCTCTAACTGTTTCTCTCCCTGTCTCTCTTCAGCCCTCCTCCTTTCTCCAATTCTCATAACAGGCACCAACGAGTCAGACACTGTCACCTGTCTCTGTGTGTCTGTCTGCTTCTCTCTCTCTCTCTCTCTCTCTCTCTCTCTGTGTCTGTCTGTCCATCTGTCTCATCGTCGTCAAAATAAACCACGGGCGATTCGTATACAATAATTTGGTCCACATAACCTTCTAATATTATTAATCACAACAAAACTAAACTGAAAAAAATATCTACCTTCTTCCGTTCCAACTGCGGATGATCCTGAGATAATCCCGGGCCCTCTTAGGCAGTGTGAGAACTGGTACAACACGGCGAGCCTTTCTCCAGCAGCAGCACAGGCGACCGTTCCTCTCTTCCAGCAGCCGATAGATTGCAGCAGTGGTGGAGACAACGACGACGTTTGAGGTTAAAGCGGATAATGAAGGCAAATACGTCATTCCGCCCACGATTGCCGACAAATATCGCAACATTCGATCTATTCATAGTTCCATTCGGACTATGGCGGGGCATAAATTAATTACACCGATACATGCATTTTATATGAGTCATATATATATAAATATATATATATAGGGTTATGAATATGTGTATATTATATGCATATATATATACTGTATATATAAAATTATATATATATATATTTATATGTAGGGTTATGTATAATTATGTGTATGTTATATGTATATATATGCTGTATGTATAAAATTATATATATATAGGGTTATGTATATGTGTATATTATATGTATATATATATACTGTATATATAAAATTATATATATATATAGCATATATATATATATATATATGGATGCCTCCTATTTCTTCCTTTTCTTGATACGCCCGTCGGCTGTGGCCGCGTGATGTGTTAATGCGTCAAAGAAATTAATTCCGTATACAATCGCAAGCATCCATAGCAATTTCTAATTAGGAAGTATTGTGCGGTTTAAGCCTTTGTGAGAGTGCGTGGAGGGCATAAGCCTATTATGCGCACCACAGGATTCCTAGAATTTAGGTTGTGCGCGCAATCGATGGGACCTCTGGGCGCCATGTCCGGACCGGCTGCTATGGAAACGATTGTACTGAAGCCCTTAAACACACATCCGCATTTCTGGGAATATTTCTTTTCTAATCGATAAGAATAAGACATAGGAGTTCCAGCTAATAATTATTAGTTTGCCTTATTGTTCTCTGTATATGCGCGCGCTTGAGTGTACATAATGTGCATCTGTGTGTGTGTGCATGTGTGTAGGTGTGTGGGTTTGTGTATGTATGTCGTATGTGTGTGTGTGTGCATAAGTGCGCGCTTGCATATCACGCGTGTATTGGTCTAATTAGACAATAAGCGGACAGTAACATGGCGTAGGAGGCTCATAACAATAGATCGTCCTAATGACAATGAAGAATTTTCGAAATCAATAATCTGAGAATGCAGCAAATGACGGTGGAATAAACAAATAACAAGCACATAGAGGAATAGCATACTGTCCATTCAGTTTCCTGAACGTTGTATGGCTCTTTAGATTCCATTCAAATTCGAAAATAATTGTTATAGCTCAGAATGGAAACAGAATATAGGCCTACCGCCTTTAACTGTTTAATAAACATTTTCATATCTCCCTACATATTATCGTACCTGCAAATCGGCCTATATATATATCGCTGAAGGAAAGGATTCTCTTCATCGCGGGTTATACATTAGTTCAAGATTTTTTACCTGTCTCTGCTACTGGAGTAACTGGATTCTTGTCCAATCTATCCGTATTCTCCACATTTTAAGTAGGCCAACTTAGCAGTCTTGCACGGACTGTCGGACCTTTAGTTATTGCACACATAAATGAACGCTAAATGAAACCAAATTGTGTTGTGTATAATAATTATTTGGACCCGCCAAGCATTGCAGCCAACACTGTAAGCAAACCCGTCCCATAGTTAAGCCGCTGATATGTAATAAACAACGTGTAATACATAATTTGTGGAGTGCATCCTAATATAATCTGTCCCCAGCTCTTAGCTAACAGGCTGAAATTTCAAACTTCCATATCAACCATGAATCAATTCCTATAAAAACACTGACGATAATGTATACGACAGAACTCACGGCTGTTAACTATATAACCAGACCGACAGTAAAACGAGACATTTCAGATCAGTTACCTTGCTGTAGAATTGGAAATACTTATACACGGAACGACGTGACGTCATTACTACACCACCTGCTTTCCAGCATCCATGCAATGACTGTGGGGCTGCATTATGCCGTCAAGGCAAAACTCCTGTAGCGAAAAGAGAGGTACACGGCACGTGGAGTCACAGAGAAGGAGTGGAGAGGCATAGAGGTGGAGACAGGCAGACATACAGGCATACAGTGGGGTGAGTGTGGGGTGGGTTTGAGCTATAAATGATGCTTAGAGCTAACTATTGGCCGCTGGTCAAAACGTCCGTCTAACGCGCTGACGTGCTGCGTGACGTCAACGCCGCAGATCTGACGCCACTGCAGGGATCGGTCATTCGCTGATGCATGGCTGCTTTTGGCAGCAGTGGCATGCGAAACAGCTGGTCCACACAGCTGGACAGAAAACATAACGTTACATAACTAAACAGCAGAAGGACTAGTTATACATAAGTAAGGAAAAGTAAGTGTATTCTTTATTAACCAATTGCTAATTGCACTTTGGTGCATAGACACATGGGCGTAGCCAGAAAAAAATTTCGGAGGGGTTTTAAGATTTCGGGGGAGGGTTTTCCATTGAAAATCGTCACAAAAGTCCAGGTTTTTTATTTTGCATGTAAGAGCATATAATAAATTTGTCGGAAACTTATTTGCGGGGGGTTTGAACCCGCAAAACCACCCCTAAATACGCCCATGCATAGACATTATTATTGCAATAAACTCTGTTAAAAAATAATATAGCATATCCTAGCAATAAATGTTTTGCGCATCAGGTTGTCTGCTGGTGGGATTATGCGGTCATTGGGCGCTGAGAGTAGTGCACGGGGAAGGATGGAGAATGACAACCATATTATGACATTATGACATTAAGTTATTGATAACCAGATGAAACCTAAATAATTATAAAGATAATAATACACAGAAATTCGTGTTGAATGTAAAAGAAACTTAATGCTCTAGGCTAGTTGCCAGACGGTAATAATGCAAATAGTTAACCAGACTCACCAGATTCATAATCAGATTCATAATCAGATTCATAATCAGATTCATTATCAGATTCATAATCAGATTCATAATCAGATCCATAATCAGATCCATAATCAGATCCATAATCAGATCCATAATCAGATCCATAATCAGATCCATAATCAGATTCATAATCAGATTCATAATCAGATTCATAATCAGATTCATAATCAGATTCATAATCAGATTCATAATCAGATCCATAATCAGATTCATAATCAGATCCATAATCAGATTCATAATCAGATCCATAATCAGATTCATAATCAGATTCATAATCAGATCCATAATCAGATTCATAATCAGAACATAATCAGATTCATAATCAGATCCATAATCAGATTCATAATCAGATTCATAATCAGATCCATAATCAGATTCATAATCAGATTCATAATCAGATTCATAATCAGATTCATAATCAGATCCATAATCAGATTCATAATCGGATCCATAATCAGATTCATAATCAAACTATATACCCACCTTTGTCGTCTGCCTGCCTGACCCCTTTAGAAATTGACCTGGAACCGATTTTGAACCTACCCATTTTTGTGCTTATCATTATGAATGAATCATTATGAATGAATATGTTACACTAGTCTTGTTAGCCTGATACTTGGATTGTGCTTATCAAGAATCATGTAGAATTCAGTGGTCACCAACCTTTTCTCGGTGAGGAGCCGCATTGACAAGTTTAGCATCTGTTGGGAGCCGCCATGGTTTTGTGAGCACAACAAACACTATAGCGGCTAGCAAAATTAGCCGCTAGCGTTAATCATAATATATAGTATAATTATATAAGACTTATTGTATAAAAGGAATAAACAATTCAAAGTTAATCAAAATATATAATTATGCAAAAGAAAATAATTTGTAGACTTCCTCATTTAGTGGTCCTTATGTCGTGGTTACGAACTACAGTCACTGACTAGTGAGAAAACCTGGTTCTGTATGTTGCAAACTAAAGATGCAAATCGTGATTCTTAGCTGGAGATAGGAGTTCTTAGTTAGTAGCGCAATTTTTTTCGTCACATAGAAAATGTCATTTTCTGGAAAGCTCTGGAGAGCCGCCACAGAACTTTTCGAGTGCCGTATGCGGTTCGCGAGCCACCGGTTGGTGACCACTGATGTAGAGTGTCGTTATAGGATGAATGAAGGATTGAAAACAAGATCTTAACAGGGCAGACTGCGGTGCATGAATGCTTCAATGTTTATTAAACTGATGCAGTGGAAATAATAATACAACTGCATTTGATATCGCCCTTCTTCCAAAGATGGCCCAGTGCTCAGAAGTGCACACGCCTCGGCGGCGCAAGAGCAATTATATTGCAGAGCAATTGTGCGCGAAGGACTTGCTCACGGTCCCTACACAGTAACCGCCCCGGACAAGGATTGAATCGGTGCTTTCTGCGTTACAGGTCAACCGCTCTAACCAGTCGGCCACCGTGCCACACAGTAATGAAAGACTGGATCAGGACGTCGAGTAGAATGTCAAGCGTGTGAAAATAGAGTAATGATCGAATGGTGCATCAACAAAGAAAGAGATCTTATGTGATAACCTTTAAAGCGAATAATTATATAACCTATTAATGGCGTCAACTCTTTGTAATACACTACAGTAGGCCTACGACTGTAATTTGATGATGCCAACCCTTACAAAGTTCAAAGTGAGTGGGTAAATTAATACGTTGGACCAAGTCAGTTGACGATAATTATAGCGAGAGGACTTCAGAAGTATCTATGTATCAAAGGGATTATCGTCACGTATAATATTAAGATCACCTGTAACCATGCATTCATGCGGTACAGTGGCAGCAGTGTAGTGAAAAGTAGTAAAATTCTTTCAGAATGCTGTTGGAGGACTTCATATACGAAAAGGAAGGAGGGAGGCAGACAACGAAAATATTCAGAATAGGAAGTTACAGAATAATTGATGCACATTCATAAGAGTAAAAAAAGTTGTTGGGTGAATTTACATTTCTGTCATATCTTACTATCTTCAGTCATGGCTGAGCCCAAAGACCTCTAGCTCTGCACTTAATCGGGTCTTTATTTACTTTTTCAGTCTGACTAATACTTGGAAAAGGACAGCTCTCGGAGGTATAGTGTCTTTTCTGTGGTAACAAATAAACACATTCATATAATTCTGACGTCATTTCGGTAGTAAATTAATATGACGTCAATTTGAAATCGATTATATAAATTATAAAATTTATAATTTTTATAATTTTGCTAGAATATTATAAATTACAGACAGGAAGTAGTAAACCCGCCACTGTTTGCACGCTGACAGTGCCAGTCCCAAGCCTGGATAAAGGAGGAGGACGGCGCTAATGATCTTTGTAATCACAGTGTCGATAAACCGAAACTACATACACATACAAGAAGTAGTTTGACTCCCTGGCCTCTTACGATGATTATCAAAAATCAGGATGTGCAAATTAGGCCTACTTGGAAAAATGTAATTGAATTACAAATTACTTAGGGGCATGAAATGTAATTTCAAATCACAAAATACATGGGAAATGTATTGATTTACAAAATAACAAATTACAAATTGCGCAATTTCAAGTAATTTCAATTAGGGCCTACGTAATTTCAATTACTGCCCATCCCTGTCAAAAATCATAAATGGCCTGAAACAAAACTTGGCTGGAAAAAGTGCTATCGAATAAGTGCTAACTGTGCTCGTACCACAATGTAGTATTTCATTCTGTTAAACAATACCTAAATTTAAAAGCTGCAATTGTGCTGTTTGCCCAATGACACACGTATTCGACATTTTAGCAACAGCCCTATGCATATATTATACACGTATACCTAGGCCTACTGGCTGATATCAGTACAATAATCAGCCGTCTTTTTTCGTTTTCAGATTTATAATAAAATTACTTACAACATATTTGGGCCTAATATGTGACAATGAGGTAAAACATATTCAAGCACAGCGCGTTCAGTGATCAAGCTGTGTAGTCCATCTCAAAGTCCCAGGTTTAAATAAGTTTCTAAAAAACCTGGACGCAATGTACAGGTTTTTAAGATAAACAGAGGTTGCCAATTCAATGCAGAATGCGTCACGTAAATGGTCTACATTTAAATAATCTTATTGGCCGGCTCGTTCCGTGCCGTTTGATCGGGTAACTCTTAGCACGTCACGCAAACCAATCTGTAATCTCAATTTTAACACTTCTTACAAATTCCTTCGTTCCTGTCTGCATTAACTTTGCGGGTTATTCAGCACCATTCTGGGCTTAATAGCCTACTTCTCGACAATTTTGTTGAGTAAAATCGTACATACTATCAACAATATTATTAGGGCTCCTTATATTGTACTAGACCGAGTTACCCGGCTTCGCACCGGTTATCTCTACCTTTATATAGAGCCTATCGTTCCTGCTTGATTTACGTAGTTAACTTTGGCTGCCTCGGCTGGTACTCACCGGGTACGCCCATGTATTTGAATTTGCTCAATCCTATATAATTATCGTTCCCGCTGGATTTGAAAATGTAACATTTTAACCTTCGCTTTTTCTATAGCAACCAGTGGCCTAACCAGAACTTCCCAAAAATTACGCAGATTCCAAACTCTCTCAGGGAGGGGTCTGGGAAGAGGCTGTAGGCCTAATTAAGGAACTTTTTACTTGGGTGTGTATAATGGTGCATTTTGGATACCATCTTTTTGGTTAAATGTAATAACAATTTACATCAGTTTTTTGTGAAATTAAATGATATCATAATTTTAAATTATATCTTGCGAGGCGAAAAACTTCCTCATTCGTGCCTGAACACCCCTTGCAATCCTATTACTATTTACCAAGACCAAAAACAGACAAAGATAATTAGGCTAATTATACGAGACGAAGATACAACCCTATTTGCCTCTAGTCTACGGGTCGGAATGTTGGCCGCAAGACAAAGGGGGAAAAGGGAGGAGGTCAGTGTTGCCAGGTACTTTCCGAAAATCCCGCCCAAAGGCTTCCCAAAATCCGCCCAAAAGTAGCCCAATATAAATTATAACGCAAACAACATGAAAATAGCTGAAAATGATCAGAATTTATGTAATTATTTACTTCTATTTGAACTTTGGTAACTTATTTCATCGTAAAGTTCAAAAATTGAATGCATTTGAACGACCCCAAAAGTGACAAAGCAAAACACCTTAGTTCTAAAATCTCGTTCGCCAAGCATCTGAATGTTTTTCCCAGTTTTTGCAATACCGTTTACCGTATAGCGGACAAGAATGAAAGTAGCCCAAAAAACCGCAACCCGCGGACAGCGAATTTTTCCCGCAACTAAAATTTGGGCAAAACTCCGAATACCGGTCCCAAATTCTATAACATTGAGAATGTATGTGAAATGGTTACTTACTTCGTGAAATGTCCAAGCACGACGGATAACATTTCCGGTTTCCGGTTTATTTCGAGAAATTCAAATGTTTTGAAGAAATTTCGTAAGATATGGCAGGTAGACCAGCAGCTCCAATAAATATCAATGCAAACGTTTTGTCAGCAGCCGAAGTCGCGGAAATGAAAGTAACTCCGCGAGAATTGTATGCGATTATGTCCGACAAACGTGAATGGTTGCAATGGCTCGCCCGACACCGCTTGATCCGAAACAACGTGGACTGCGGAACGTGTCACCGTCCAATGTCATTAGTCGGTCGAGCTGAATGTAGCGACGGTTTTTCCTGGCGTTGTCGCCAATGCAACACCCGCAGTAGCATTAGAACTGGTTCCTTTTTTGCTAACTGTGAATTAAAAACTGAACAGATACTTATGATGATGTACTACTGGATACACGAAGTTCAGTCAAAACATGTGATGTTATTCGAGAGTCTCGTTAGCTGGGACACTATTGTAAATTATAACAACTATTTCCGTAAAGAATGCTATGAATGGTTTCATACAACTGATCAAAT
This sequence comes from Aporrectodea caliginosa, assembly GCA_020284085.1. Taxonomy (NCBI): domain Eukaryota; kingdom Metazoa; phylum Annelida; class Clitellata; order Crassiclitellata; family Lumbricidae; genus Aporrectodea; species Aporrectodea caliginosa. Next base: position 1,034,411 of record JACEVL010000391.1, read on the forward strand.
GTTGGGAGGCTTCGATGATGACGGTCAGTCTGTGTTCGTGGAGATGGACGAAAGTTATTTTTTGCGCAGAAAATATCATCGTGGCCAACGACGTCGTGGTCAGTGGGTTGTTGGTTTGGTTGAGCGTGGTAGCGGACGATGCTGGCTGGAGGTCGTTGCCCGTAGAGATGCGCCCACACTTGAGCGCATCATCAGTGATCATGTGTTGCCAGGCACAACGATCGTCACGGACGCTTGGCGTGGTTATCAAAATGTCGGTGCACTGAATAACGGAGTCTATGACCACGCTGTTATTATTCATGCCAATGAATTTGTACATTCTGACGACCACAACATTCACACGGAAAGTATTGAAGGGCTTTGGATGCGGGCTAAGCGTAAACTACGCTATCAGTGTGGTACGAGGGCCCGGTTCTATGGAAGGGGCCCTTGGCAGGGGCCCAGAAATGTCTAAAATTTTGTTCAAACTGAAGAAATCTGTGGGTTTTGGCCTAATGCAGTCTGTAGGCCCTATATGACGAATGCTTCATGATACCTGATATCTACACACTACACATGGCCACGGACGTGTGTATCAGTTGTGCCTATCTAGGTCACAACCACTGCTTTATACCCTTTGCGGCTTTGCCTTGCATACCAGTACTGAGCTTCTCCGCTGAGGAATGTTTGAAATAATATTATCTGCATTGTCTCTCTCGCGCGCGTTTTTTCTCTTGCAGTCGGTCTATTTCAATATCTCTCTGCATCCTCCAGTGTTCATTTTACGCGGCCTATTGTGAAAGCAGATCTTCAAGTTCAGAATACAGTCGCTAATCCATTCGTTTACTTTTAAATAAAAACGATTTAAATTAAATTTTCAAGTTTAATTGTTTCAATTTACTAACTATGTAATGAAGCGTTATAGAGGAACCGATCTAATGAATTTCTTTACCAAAAAGCAAGACAATAACGAATGTGACGGTGGTAATGGGACTGAAGAGGTTAGCACTGCAGATAATTCTATTAGCAATGTTGTTAACGAAAACGATTTAACAGCTGTGAAACTTAATTCAGTCTCAGTTGCTCATTCAGAGGATTTAGGAAATTAGGAGTAGGCCTAAGCACAGTAACAGGCGTTGGTCATCGCTCATCAGAATGATTTTGGATTAGCTGTTGGTGCAAAGTTAACTGATGCAGACAAATTTCGATTTCTGATTGAATTCTATAGGCCTATACAGACCTATATGCTCCACCAGAATCGTATGCGTGGCCTAGCACTTCGCATTGCACAACCCCTCTTGTAAATCCTAACTAAGCCACTTATTTAAGTCACAACTTTTGTGGTCATTTTATAGCTGAATCATTTGAATTAGTAAAAACACTGCTTATCAGTATTTGGAGATTCATCAGCAGTCAGCCTAGAATTGATTATTGGTTTTCTGGAAAGCATAAAATCTTTTTAAATTGAATAATTTAAATTTGAGTTATTATTCAAATATAAAATACTTTAACTTGCTGCTGGATGGAAGTCATAATAATAAATAATTGATACCAAATTACCAATAATATTATTTGATATTATATTCCATTAAGTTGAAGATGAATTAGAGGATAAATTATCATCAGAAATCTGGAGCGAAATTAAGGAAAGAAAGATGAATGAAAGCCAGAATTACAAACGAGAGACAGACGCTCCTTCAAAGTCTTGCATTTTCAATTTCATAAAAAGCGAATGATGCAGCAAATCAATTAAGCTGACAGTATCATTACTAGTAGGCCTAAAGTAGTAGAACTGTAGAAGTGGAGTTGATGATCATGGTACAGAGCGAGTTGTTGATGTAGTGATTGTAGTCCATGTATATAGAGTTGTAGACAATGCAGCAACTCATTCTCTTGCAATTGGATATCATAATGCGATAACTGTCATTTAAAAATAATTTATCACATTCATATTATCACATTTTCATATTTCTGTAATTTCTTTATAATTAGAGTCAGAGATGGACCTTTTAAACCAGAAATTTATTTTCACATTTACTTTTATTATTATTATTATAATTATAATTATAATTATAATTATTATTATTATTATTATTATTATTATTATTATTATTATTATTATTATTATGCTTATTATTATTCATCATATGTAGTTTGATAGCCTTTTTAATAGGCTTACATCAGACTTGGGCTTAACGATAAAATTGAAAAAACGAGGGCCCTGATGGACCGACCACAACATCTCACACGGGGGAAAGTATTGAAGGGCTTTGGATGCGGGCTAAGCGTAAACTACGCTATCAGTGTGGTACGAGTCGCGGTCTGTTTGCCAGCTACTTGGTGGAGTTTCAGTGGCGTAACATGCACAAACACAATGTGTTCGGCTGCTATCTCCAAATGCTTTCCATTAACTACCACATTTAGCCTGAAGTTACTAGTTCTTCATGAAACACTGATTGAAAATAGTTCCTAATATTTCTTTTGCTTCATATAAATAAAATTTCTTCTCAAATCAACGCTTTTCAATGTCATAGAATTTGGGACCGGTATTCGGAGTTTTGCCAAAATTTGAAACTAGCCCAATTGGGCGGGAAAAAACCGCGGAACTGGCAACACTGGAGGAGGTGCGAATGGAGGGAAGGGAGGAGGTGAGAATGGAGGAAAGGGAGGAGGTGCGAATGGAGACAGCAAGACAAGAAACGTTGACAGCAAGACAAGAAACGAATTATTACAGCAGAAATTAGTTTACTGAGGAAGATCGCAGGGATTTCAAGACTTCAGAAGATAAGAAACGCTGGCATTAGACAGCATTATTATGGATCGAAACAACTCTGTTAGACAAAGTCGTTAAAAGAAGACTTCGTTGGTTTCGACATATAGCGAGAATGCAAGTTGACCGAAAACCACATGCTGCACTACATGCAAGATTAGAAGGAAAAGACACTAAGGCAGAACTCCAGTCAATGCTGAATAAACCATATAAATGAGGATGAAACATAACTTTGACACTAAGAGAAACAATGAACTTGACAAATGACCGAGGAAAAGGAGATAATTTATTCGTACCCATCGCCGCCAAATGAAACTGATGATGGTGGTGGTGATGATGATGATTGATGATAGATGGCGATAGGCTTCTGACAATTTCAATATGATGTACAAAAATAATTATCAAACAATAAATAGCAAAAAAATCAGGCTAAATCTGAGACACGGTCACTTACAAGGTATTTCATACGTTTGTTGATTTCACATGGATTGACTCTCACTTCCTCCTTACCTCCATTCGCTCCTCCTCCTTTTTTCTCCATTCGCACCTCCTCCCTTTCCTCACTCTGACCCCTCCACTTTCCTCCATTCTCACCTCCATGGGCGTCGAGAGCCAAGGCGGGCCCAGGGCAGACACTTTTCACGGTCCATCAGGGCCCTCGTTTTCAATTTTATCGTTAAGCCCAAGTCTGATGTAAGCCTATTAAAAGGCTATCAAACTACATATGATGAATAATAATAAGCATAATAATAATAATAATAATAATAATAATAATAATAATAATAATAATAATAATAATTATAATTATAATAATAATAATAATAATAAAAGTAAATGTGAAAATAAATTTCTGGTTTAAAAGGTCCATCTCTGACTCTAATTATAAAGAAATTACAGAAATATGAAAATGTGATAATGTGAATGTGATAAATTATTTTTAAATGACAGTTATCGCATTATGATATCCAATTGCAAGAGAATGAGTTGCTGCATTGTCTACATGGACTACAATCACTACATCAACAACTCGCTCTGCGCCACTTCTGCGTTCTACTGCCGACCGCAGCAATGATACTGTCAGCAATTGTTCAATGCTGGAGCGTCTGGCTGAAGATGCAACTCGATGCTCATGAGCTCGCTCAGGCTGATGATATTGTGAATAATATCAAATATTGTGGTAATTTATTATCAGTATTGTGTATGACTCATCCAGCAACGAACCAAATGACATATTTGAATAACCAGCAAATTTAAGTATTCGAACTAAGACATGCTGACTGTGATCAAGCAGTGTTTTAATGATTCGGCTATAAATAACCACAAGACAACCCGACTTAAATAAGTGGCAGACCAGAGATTTACAAGAGAATGCAGTGCTTAAAACTGACTCTGGTGTCTGTAAACCTATAAAAACAATCGAAGTGATCTGCCAACTTTGCAACGATGAGCGATGATAACGCCTACGTCCGCCTACGGTACTTGATCTCGGTACCTCTCGCTCTCTATGCCAGTGTGTTATCCAATGCGCTATCGAGGCCCTACTGGTTAATAGTCGATTCGTAGTCCTAGTTTAGTCAGATATTTTGTGATTGACGTGCATTAATTCAGTTTGATCTACTTATCAAAGTTTGACATTCTTATATCGTCTGATTTCGTCTCCCTACGTAACACCTGTTAGGCTACACCAAAATTCATTCTTTCTCTATAACGTTTGGCTAAGTATAAGTCGGCTCATGGACCAAGCTAGACCTAATAGGCCTATGCACATGATTTTAACCTCGTGTGACTATTTTCCGCGCTTTCCTATGGCGTAGGTACAGGAAAATATGGCGTCGTGTTTACATAGACCTAACAGCTGCATTCAGTTTATTATAGGCTACTTATGAAAGAAAATCGATGAATAGTTACAGTATATCTGCAGAGTACAACCATGCCTGTGGATATTTAGGCATCATAATACGTCAAGCATAAAAATTGAAGTGTGGCGACATCTGTGGGTAAGGATACAACCGAATGCACAATTATGTTCACGAGTATACATTAATCTAGCCTACAATGTAGATTCCGATCGAGGTCGGTCTATACTATGAAAATATAATAAATTCTTTAACAACTCGGAAGATGGCGAGCGTTGGCCATAGCCTTATGACGTCATCATTATAAACTTCGTTGATGATTTTCCTTACACTTAGAAGCCCGATCGTAAACGTGTAAGCTCGAGATTGTCATAACATGTAACTGTACAGCGCAGTGCGTTTGTCAGGCGCTTCATTAAAGAAAAGATTAATTATTAAACAATAATTCACAAGAACACAAAAGTCAGAAGACATAAAACTGAACTACTAACATAACAGACAGCCTGCAATACACGGCGTAATAGCAGCCTACAAAGCATGTCCGCCTACGGTTTTCGATCTCGGTACCTCTCGCACTCTATGCCAGTGTGTTATCCAATGCGCTATCGGGCAATTGCGCAAGTAAGTAAGTAAGTAGGGTAAATTCTTTATTAAACCGGTTGCGGAAGAACCGCACGACGGTGTACGTACATCATAAGACAAAATTTATAGGCCTACAACATCAACAGGAGTACAGCAATCTTCCTATAAATGTTTCCTCATGCTAGTGTCATTAAGAGTCAAAGCCTGTCATGAGACCGTGGGCTTAGGTCATAGTAGATTTCCTGCGCATGTACGACGGCAAAAGTATAAGAAACAAGGAGAAAGCCTGATTGAGGTCCATCCGCGGTATGTTCAGACGTTTAAGGTTACGGTCTTCTATCTTAGGGATAGTGTAGCCAATGTTTTGTCCAAGTATTCCAATTAGAATTGGCGCCTGGCTGCCCGTTGAAAACCGTATAAGTAGGCACAAGACTTAGTCGCTATAAAAACAAAATGAGCGCATGACAAAACCTAAATTTAATCTCTAGGCCTACTGTATAAAGGTAGAGATAACCGGTGCGAAGCCGGGTAACTCGGTCTAGTGCAATATAAGGAACCCTAATAATATGTATTTACGATTTTACTCAACAAAATTCTCGAGAAGTATTAAGCCGAGACTGGTGCTGAATAACCCGCAAAGCTAATGCAGACAGGAACGAAGGAATTTGTAAGAAGTGTTAAAATTGAGATTACAGAGAGGTTTGCGTGACGTACTAAGAGTTACCCGATCAAACGGCACGGAACGAGCCGGCCAATAAGATTATTTAAATGTAGGCCATTTACGTGACGCATTCTGCATTGAATTGGCAACCTCTGTTTATCTTAAAAACCTGTACATTGAGTCCAGGTTCTTTAGCAACTTATTTAAACCTGGGACTTTGAGATGGATTACACAGCTTGATCACTGAACGCGCTGTGCTTGAATATGTTTTACCTCATTGTCACATATTAGGCCCAAATATGTTGTAAGTAATTTTATTATAAATCTGAAAACGAAAAAAGACGGCTGATTATAATTGTACCGATATCAGCCAGTAGGTATAGGTGTATAATATATACATAGGCCTGTTGCTAAAATGTCCAATACTTGTGTCATTGGGCAAAAAGTTACAATTGCAGCTTTTAAATTTAGGTAGGCCTATTGTCTAACAGAATGAAATACTACATTGTGGTAGGAGCACAGTTAGCACTTATAATTCGATAGCACTTTTTCCAGCCAAGTTTTGTTTCAGGCCATTTATGATTTTTGACAGGTATGGGCAGTAATTGAAATTACTTGAAATTGCGCAATTTGTAGGCCTAATTTGTTATTTTGTAATTCAATTACATTTCCCATGTATTTTGTGATTTGAAATTACATTTCATGTCCCTAAGTAATTTGTAATTCAATTACATTTTTCCAAGTAGGCCTAATTTGCCCATCCTGATTTTTGATAATCATCGTAAGAGGCCAGGGAGTCAAACTACTTCTTGTATGTGTATGTAGTTTCGGTTTATCGACACTGTGATTACAAAGATCATTAGCGCCGTCCTCCTCCTTTATCCAGGCTTGGGACTGGCACTGTCAGCGTGCAAACAGTGGCGGAGTTTACTACTTCTTGTCTGAACATTTATAATATTGAATATTATCTTCTTATAATATAAGTCTTAGTTTGTTTACGTTGTCCTTCCTTATGTTTGTTTGTCTGTTTCTAAAGGCTCCGAAACGGAACGCTTTAGCGATTTGAAAAATCGCACGAAACGTTATTACGCCACGTCTGTTTCAACGCGACTATTTTCAGCTCGCAATTTTATTTAAACGCTGACATATAGACATTTTAAACTTCAAAATTATGAGCCTACCTTAATACCAATAACGGAGGCCATTAATATGCATATTTTAACCTCGCTTGAGCGGCGTGACGTAAGAGAAATGTTGTCTTACGTCACGCGAGAATTAATTAGGCGCAATCGAAATAAAACACGGACTCCGTTCCGAAAAATTACGAGCGCTGTAATGGAACACGATCGAGCTTCGTCTTCTATTATATTATTTAGCCCGGGGAACAAATAATAGGCCTATATAAGGTAGAGATAACCTGTGCGGTACTATAATTTTCAACTCATTATTTACTTTAAATTCCGATATAGCCTACGGAAATGCTTATTTTCACCTCTAAATATCGTTGCCATTCAGATATGTGGACATTTCAAATATTTGAAGCCTTCAGCATATATAGTAAGTAAGTAAGTAGACTTTAGTTGCAGCCTTTAAAAATTACGCATGGGGAAAACCCGGGCAAAGCCGGGTAAAAATATTCTAGCAAAATTATAAAAATTATAAATTTTATAATTTATATAATCGATTTCAAATTGACGTCATATTAATTTACTACCGAAATGACGTCATAATGATATGAATGTGTTTATTTGTTACGACAGAAAAGACACTTATATCTCCGAGAGCTGTCCTTTTCCAAGTATTAGTCAGACTGAAAAAGTAAATAAAGACCCGATTAAGTGCAGAGCTAGAGGTCTTTGGGCTCAGCCAAGACTGAAGATATAAGAAATGACAGAAATGTAAATTCACCCAGCAACTTTTTTCACTCTTTTGAATGTGTATCAATTACTCTCTAACTTCCTATTTTGAATATTTTCGTTGTCTGCCTCCCTCCTTCCTTTTCGTATATGAAGTCCTCCAACAGCATTCTGAAAGAATTTTACTACTTTTCAGTTTTCACTACACTGCTGCCACCGTACCGCATGAATGCATGGTTACAGATGATCTTAATATTAGCCTATACGTGACGATAATCTCTTTGATACATAGATACTTCTGAATTCCTCTCGCTATTATCGTCAACTGACTTGGTCCAACGTGTTAACTTACCCACTCACTTTGAACTTTGTAAGGGTTGGCATCATCAAATTACAGTCGTAGGCCCACTGTAGTGTATTACAAAGAGTTGACGTCATTAATTATAATTATTCGCTTTGAAGGTTATCACATAAGATCTCTTTCTTTGTTGATGCACCATTCGATCATTACTCTATTTTCACACGATTGACATTCTACCCAAACTCGGCGTCCTGATCCAGTTATTATTGTGTGGCACGATGGCCGACTGGTTAGAGCGGTTGACCTGTAACGCAGAGAGTACGGATTCAATCCTCGTCCAGGGCGTCTTCTGTGTAGGGACCGTGATCAAGTCCTTCGCGCACAATTGCTCTGCAACATAATTGCTCTTGCGCCGCCGAGGCGTGTGCTCTTCTGAGCTTTGGGCCACCTTTGGAAGAACGGCGATATCAAAGGCAGTTGTATTGTATTGTATTTCCACCGCATCAGTTTAATAAACATTGAAGCATTCATGCACCACAGTCTCTCCTGTTTAGATCTTGTTTTCAATCCTTCATTCGTCCTATAGATCAGTGCTTCCCAAAGTGGTGGTCCGCGGACCGGTGCCGGTCCGTGAGTCCTCAGTTGCCGGTCCGCCAAGTGTGTCAAGAAACTGGTCAAATTGTCTCGGAATCAAGAAATGGCTATTATATTTTTAAAAGTCATAGCAAAAAGACTTGTTAGGCTAGCATTTAAAGGGCAGAAGAGTCATATAATTGGCTAAATATGCATGTAAATAAATTTTTGAGGAATTTAAGTGATCGAAAACGAAACAGAGAAATAATTAATAAATTTGGCATTGGTCCTCCTGCAGTGGAAAAATTCCTGCCGGTCCGTGACACTAAAAGTTAATTCCTGCCGGTCCGTGACACTGAAAAGCTTGGGAAGCACTGCTATAGATGATCCTTTTTTGTATAACGACACTCTATCTACATGATTCTTGATAAGCACAATCCAAGTATTAGGCTAACAAGTGTAACGTATTCATTCATTCATAATGATAAGCACAAAAATTGGTAGGTTCAAAATCGGTTCCAGGTCAACAGTGGCGTAACCAGGTCTTCCAAAAATTACGCAGTTTTGAAGAACTGTGAGGGGAGGGGTCTGGGGAGGGGCTGTGCCCCTCCCAGGGTAAGAAAAATTTTCATTTAGGTGTTTGTAATGGTGCATTTTGGAGACCAACTTTTGATTCAAAGTAATAACATTTTATACATAAGTTCTTTGGAAAATTATAATTATAATTTCATAATTTTATTTTTAAAATGGGTTCAGCTGCAAAGTCCCAGCAACCAACGTAGACTAGAAACAGACAGACTCATCAAAGCAATTAACTAAAGCATAAGAAAATAAATTTATTTTTTGGTTTGTAATGGTCCATTTTGGAGACAATCTTTTTGGTTAAAAGTAATAACATTTTGCATCAGCTCTTTGGCAAATTATGATTCATTCATTCATTACAGGGATTTGCATAGCGTCCCTTCAAGATTATCTACTTAGGAGCGCACCCGACCCAACTCCGAAGTCCGAACAGTCTTGAAGTTAGAATAGAACGTGATCTGAAGGGCTCTCGGCATTAGGCGTAGTGCCAAATGAAGCCCATTCCAGATTGCAGGCCAGCAACAGAAAAAGCACGGCGCTGCAGAATAGAAGTCCGCGACCGGGAGACAAGAACCTCAGCCTGCCTAAAAGAGCGAGGAGAACCACGGTGCTGGATGCTGAGGGTGGTGCTCCTGTAGATAAACAGAGACCACATCAGCGCCAGACCAAGGAAGAGATCCGGTAAGCGATCCACTGTGAGAAAACATAACATAACATAACAAGGTTTATAGTGGCTCAGAAGACTTGCATCTGTGTCAGAGCCACTCTCTCAAGTCTTATCCAATGCATCTTGACCTAGTATCCAATCTTAGTGAGCCTCTTCTTGAATTCCATCACCGAGTCCGCAGCAACAATTTCCTCATCCAACTTGTTCCAACTGTTAACTACTCTTGTGCTGAAGAATCTTTGCATGATTGTCCCAGCTGTTTCTTTATTAATCTTGTATCTGTGTCCTCGAGTTCTCTTATCAACTGAGAATTTAAATAGCCTCTGTGCTGGTATCTTGTCTCTTCCTGTCACTATCTTGAATGTCTCTATTAAGTCTCCTCTATCTCTCCTTTTCTCTAATGTTGTCAGCTTGCATCTCCTCAGTCTTTCTTCATATGCCAGGTTGCCGAATCCCTTTATCATCTTCGTTGCTCTCCTTTGTATTTTCTCTAGTTTTTCTACATCCTGTCTCAGGTAAGGACACCACACTTGCACACAGTACTCCAAGTTAGGCCTAACCAGTGATTTGTACAATTCGAGCATTATTTCCTTTTCCCTGCTGACTACTGTCCTCTTAATCAGTCCCAATACTTTGTTCGCTTTCTTTGCAGCCTCTGCACATTGCCTTGATGGTTTGTTGCTGTTGTTTACGATGACTCCTAGGTCCCTCTCCTCTTCTGTTTCTCTCAGTATTGTTCCTCCCATTTCGTATTGGAATTTTTTATTTGTTTTTCCCATGTGCATAACTGAGCATTTTTCTGTGTTGAACATCATCTGCCATTCCTCGGCCCATCTGTGCAGTCCTTCAATGTCTTTCCTCAGTACGTCGGCTTCTTCTTCCGTATCCACCCCTCTGCCCATTTTCGTATCATCAGCGAACTTTGATATCTTCGACACTATTCCACTGTCAATGTCGTTTATAAAAACCACAAAAAGCAACGGCCCCAAAACAGATCCTTGCGGCACCCCACTCCCTACCCTCGACCATTTTGAATACTTCCCTCTTATTCCAACTTTCTGCCTTCTATCGCTCAACCATTGTTTTAACCAGTTCAACAAATTTCCTCCGATTCCACTCGCTTCCAATTTCTTTCCTAGCCTTTTATGTGGGACCTTGTCGAATGCCTTCGCGAAGTCCAGGTATACTATGTCGACCGCTTTTCCTTCATCCATTTTCTTATACATCTCTTCGAAAAAATCCAGCAGGTTTGTTAGGCACGAGCGTCCTTTCGTGAATCCATGTTGGCTATTGAGGATCACATTATATTTCTCATAGTGTTCAATCATTCCATCTTTGATGATTCTCTCCATCACTTTACACACTATGCTTGTAAGGCTGACTGGCCTGTAGTTTTTTGCTTCGTTTCTGCTTCCCTTCTTGAAGATCGGTACTATTAGCGCATCCCTCCAGTCCTGTGGGATCACTCCTGTTACCATTGACTGTTCCATAATATGCGCCAATATTCCTCCCAATTCTTCACTTACTTCTTTTAGAAACTTGGGATGCATTGCATCCGTACCTGGGCTCTTATCAGTTTTGAGTTTTTTCAGTTCCGCTGTCACTTTCTCTTTTGTAAATGTTACGGTTTTCAATCTTTGCTCTTCATCTCCATCAAACATCTTCATCGCTTCTGGGATGTTTACTTCGTCTTCCTTGTTGAAAACCGAGCAAAAATATTCGTTTAGTTCCTCTGCCGTCTGTTCGTCTTCTGTGATCAAACTTCCCTTTCCATCTGTAATTGGTCCAACTCTATCCCTCTTCTTCTGCCTACTTCTCACATACTTGTAGAAGGATTTACTGTCATTTTTCACGTTGGCCGCTAGCTTCGTCTCATACTCCTGCACCGCTTTTTTGTTGGTTATGTTCGATTCATTCCTTTTCTTGACATATTTTTCTTTTAATTCCTCTATTTGGCTCTTCATGTTTTGATCCTCTGGATCCCTGCCTTCCCTTAACCTGTTATACTTCCTCCAGGCCTTCTGTTTCCTTCGTCTTTTTTTTGTACCTCTCTTGTTACCCATGGCCTCCTTTTGACCATGCTTCTCACTCTTGGTAGCGTTTCTTCCATTACCTCACCCAAGCACCTCCCTAGCGTTTCCCAACTTTCGTTTACTCCTAATCCTTTGACTTTGCTTTCAATGTCCTTTTCTTTTAGTCTGCTTCTGACAACTTCATAGTCCGCCCCAAAGAATTTATATCTTTTTTGCTTATCTTCCTTATCTATCTGGTTGCCTAATGCCATCGTCCACCTAATTATTTTATGATCGCTTTTGTTAAAGTTCTCTCCCACTGTTATGTTTTCCACCATGTTTTCTTCGTTCGTCAGGACTAGATCCAAAATGTATTTGCTACCCTCTCTCGTTATTTCTGTCACTTGTTGCTGTAAAAATGCATCGCTGACCAGATCCAAAAAGTTCTTGTCTTGTGTTCTTTCTCCCTCTGACTCCTCCCAGTCTATGTGGTAGTTGAAGTCACCCATTATCACCGTTGATTCCTTGCTTGCATTTGCTATTACTTCGTATAGCCCTTTTTCCGTTTCCTCCTTCAATACTGGTGGCCTATAGCAAACGCCAATTAGTAGCTTTTTCCCTCCGTTTTGTATCTCGCACCACACACTTTCCTTGCTGTTATCGTTTCTTAGATCTTGTCTTTCTATTTCTACTATGTCGCTTTTGACATAAAGTAGTACCCCTCCTGCTCCATGCCCCGTCATCTTCTGGTTTTCCCTGTCTCTTCTAAACATGACATAGCCGTCTATCTCAAGTTCACAGTCTTCCATCTCCTCCTTGGCCCATGTCTCTGTTAGTCCAATTATGTCCGGCCCCTCCTCTTCCACATACAATTCCAATTCCATTCTTTTCATTCTATTAATTATACTTCTTGCGTTTGCATAAAAACACTTTAATTCTTTTTCCTTTGGTTTCTTATGTTCTGGAATATTCCTTTCCTTTTGCCTTGCATTTTGTCTCTTATTTTCTTCCTTCGTTCTCTTTTGTTTCTCCTCGGCTCTTGTCTCTCTCACTGTTGTTTTTTTATCTTCACAATTTTCATGGATCCAGGCCACCCCTTCACCTTGTAAATCCATTCCCCCGACTCTTCTTTGACTTGTTTCTCTTTGCTTTCTTTGACTAGACTCCGGCATCTTTCCCTTTCTCCCTCTGTCATATCATGTGCCACCGATATCCTCCTATACTTGTCTTCCGCTGCCCTTAGCCTCCCCAGTGCTTCCATGACTTCGTTTTTCGTTGCTCTATCTCGAAACTCCACTAGCAGAGGCCTCGTTTTGTTGCCTTCGTTGATTTTTCCCATCCTGAACATTTTTCTTATGTCTTTGCCTTCACAGCTTACTTTTAGGACTTCACTGAATAGTTCCAGTACCGTTATTTTATCCTCTGTCATTCTTTGTTCGCCTGTTGCCTGAGAAAGGAAGCCAATGCAAGACATCCCGCATATAGTCAGTAACATGGCGAAATCTTGGGATGCAACCAATATGCCGCCGAGCGTAAGACCCGAACCAAGCACCCAACCCGAAGTGGATAAGCATTAAGGCAGCATTAAAGGTTAAAGACCTCTCTAAGCTGACGCAGCTGCCAGCTGGTATACACAATCGCGGCATAGCAGGCTGATATGCCGCGTGAACGTTAGTTCTTGGTCTAATGTGACACCAAGGTCCCGGACAAAGGATGAGAAAGCAATGGCGTACGGAGCTGAAATGCCGCCCGGGGCGACGGCCCAAAATGCTGCCCTTGGCCACTTAATTTTGGATATGTTATTTTCTCTAAGAGATTGCAGTTTTCATGACGATCGTCGATCTCATTAGGCTACATACACGCCTATAATTTTATTTTATAAAGTTGATAGCCTTCCTGGATTTATCAATTAATTAATTTCTTTGCCACTGTGAGAAAGTAATCTGCGGGAACTCCTGGGCAAGGGCCTCCAAATGAATTTTGGCGAACTGCTGGCGCGTGCCAAGCCAAATGAACTGGGTCTTAGATGAGTTTAGCCGCAGGCGATTGGAGGACATCCAGGCCTCGAGAGCCTCCATTGCCCGGTTCATGGCCCGGGCTTCGGTAATGGCTGCTGACGCAGGACAGTGCAAAAACGCCTGCAGGTCACCCGCTTAAGATTGGTTCAGCACAGAGCAAGGCTCAGCAAGAGGCCAGGAGAGGACCAGTATCAGCAGTATAAATAATATAATTAGAGAAGAGGGCCCAGCACAGATTCCTGGGGCAGGCCAAACGGGACAGGAACACATGGAGTCCTAGTAGACACGTAGACCACAGAGAAGGAACGGTGATGGAGGTAGGAAACAATCCAGTCAAGAAAGTTACCAGAAAGGTCAAACGAGGTAGATACATGTAGGCGCCTAAGAATGATATCGTGATCGACGGTGTCAAACGCCGTGCTGACAGCAAATAATGCTAAGAGGATGACCTGTGACCTATCAATAGCCCCATAGATATCAGAGAGGAGGCGAACTAACAGGGTCTCCGTGGAGTGGCCCTTACGAAAACCAGATTGAAAATTCGGCAGCAAATTGTCCTTATCAAGATACCTTAACATAATTATACAGAAACCAACTTCATAAAGCTGCTGCTTTATGAGTGTCGCAATAGTTTCGCCAGTGGTGTCAAGCGTTTGGAAAACTTGGGATGACAGTTAGGCCCTATAAATTGTTCTTTTGCCACATGCTGAGAACCGGGTTGTTCACGCTATCAACATATCGTATAAGCTGACCGATATCTGTTCTGTGCTCGCATCAAACAATAAAGTGTACAACCTAACCGCACGACATTCTGCCACAATAATGTCTCGAACTCACAGACCACACAGGTGGATCAGCTGATTTTTGAATCATTAACGGACTTATGTACTGGGTTTTGCGTGGATCAGATGACATTAGCTTACGATGATTTAATCTATAGTGTCGGTCTGTGATCGAAATTTCAGAAGTGCCACGAAATTTGCAGAGTCTTCACTATGTCGGCGAAGGGAAATGTTTTACTGACTGTACAGTAATAAAGTCTGCACATTAGAAATTCAACGAATAATAGTAATCTAGAATGTCAAAAAGTAATCTAAACGGTTAAAAAATTTTGAGAGCTGCTAAAATCTTTACGCAGTTGCGTAATTGCGTAATGCTAGTTACGCGCCTGCAGGTCAATTTCGAAAGGGGTCAGGCTGCACTCAGGCAGGCAGACGACAAAGGTGGATAGTGTGATTACGAATCTGATTATGAATCTGGTGAGTCTGATAAACTATATGCATTATTACCGCCTGGCAACTACAGCGTCATATAAGTTTCTTTTATACATTCAACACGAATTTCTGTGTATTATTATCTTTATATTTAGGTTTCGTCTGGTTGTCAATAACTTAATGTCATAATGTTATAATGTGGTTGTCATCCTCCATCCATTCCCGTGCACTACCCCCAGCGCCCAATGACCGCATAATCCCCAGCAGACAGCCTGATGCGCAAAACATTAATTGATAGCATGCTATATTCTTTTTAACAGAGTTTATTACATGTCTATGCACCACAGTGCGATTAGCAATTGGTTAATAAAGAATACACTTACTTTTCACTACTTATGTATAACTAGGCCTTCTGGGCCGGTATTCATGAAGATAGGAGTAAGCTATTCGGGAGTAGCGGCTACTACATGAATAACAATTCCCTGAATAAAACTTAGTCGTGTTCGGTATTCATAGAACAGGCGCAGACGGCCGATTAGTTACTCTGGGCGTAAAGTGCGCTGACGCTGGGTTTCCCCAATATTTGAGTGGTTATCGTTGATCGCGCATGCGCAAAAAGGTCCGTTACCGACGAAGAGTAAAATAAGTAAGCAAGTAAGTCTAGCCTTTATTACCCCACTATCAAACGCGCAGCATTTGCATCGAAATAGAATGCAAAATAAAACAGAAGTAAAAATAATATATAGTATTAATAGTGAGGGGTCGGAACATCGAATTTCACGGTTGTGAGGACAATGTAAACAAATAAAAATTGAAAGACGACGGTAAAGGAAAACAAATTTAATTTAATATAAATGTAAAATTAAGAGGCGTTTTTTGTTACAGTACGCCTAAATATGAGAGTAAACGTTAATTAGCAGCAAAGGTACAGTAAGAAAATGACAAGGAAGAGTGAAAAGATTTTGAAGTTTACGGTGAAGTTGGGACAGATCAAGGCCTAACGGATACACGCGGCACTTCGAATGCAACATTGTCAGACATCTCGTCAAATTTTAACATTTTGTGACGGCGAAATGAAAGGCAATTTAAAGTTCGCCGTTGGCGAACTAGACGAGTTAATTACAGATTCTCTTAAACACTTATTGATGTCTAAAACGTCGTCGAATGCAACGAATAACGACGGCCGCCATATTGTTTATCGCCTTTAAGCTGTGAATAGAGGACTTACTCCTACCTCTGACTCGGAGTAGCGTTATTCGCAGAGTAGAGCGTTGCACCTGTCTCATGAATACCGCCGTAGCCCACTACTCCCGCGTAGGCCAGATTTAAGCTGCGAATAAGAGTTAGTCATGTCCCATGAATACCGGCCCTGCTGTTTAGTTGTGTAACCACGGGCGCCCGCAGATATGTTTGCAGGATGGAGCAAAACACAATGGCCACGGTTAAAATTTTTAGCAAGAGCTTGAAAAAAGCAAGACAGGAATTTTAAAAAGGGTTATTTTTCATATAAATTTTTTAATTCTTACTTAAAGGTAAATTTCTCACTTTCACTTTGTGAATCATTAGTATCATTAGTGCTGTAGTGCGAAGAAATTGATGAAATACCAAAAGTAGTATAGTTAAAAAGATAGGTGTCAGTTTTCCAGTGGAGGACAAGTGCCCCCCCCCTCTTGCCCCTATGTGCGGGCGCCCATGTATGTAACGTTATGTTCTCTGTCCAGCTGTGTGGACCAGCTGTTTCGCATGCCACTGCTGCCAAAAGCAGCGCCATGCATCAGCGAATGACCGATCCCTGCAGTGGCGTCAGATCTGCGGCGTTGACGTCACGCAGCACGTCAGCGCGTCAGACGGACGTTTTGACCAGCGGCCAATAGTTAGCTCTAAGCATCATTTATAGCTCAAACCCACCCCACACTCATCCCACTGTATGCCTGTATGTCTGCCTGTCTCCGCCTCTATGCCTCTCCCTTCCTTCTCTGTGACTCCACGTGCCGTGTACCTCTCTTTTCGCTTGGAGTTTTGCCTTGACGGCATAATGCAGACCCACAGTCCTTGCATGGATGCTGGAAAGCAGGTGGTGTAGGCAATGACGTCACGTCGTTCCGTGTATATTTAAGTATTTCCCATTCTACAACAAGGTAACTGATCTGAAATGTCTCGTTTTACTGTCGGTCTTGTTATATTTTACCGCCGTGAGTTCTGTGTCGTATATATATCGTCAGTGTTTCTCTAGGAGGTGATTCATGGTTGATTCTGATATTTGAAATTTCGGCCTGTTAGCTTTGGACAGATATATTCGGATGCGCTGCATTAATTATGTATTATTGCATATTGTTGATTGTATTACAGTGTTGGCTGCAATGCTTGGGCGGGCCCAGATATAAACAAGTTGGTTCCATTTAGCGTTCGTTTATATGTGCAATAACTAAAGATCCGCCAGTCTGTGCAAGACTGCTAAATTGGCCTACTTCAAATGTGGAGAATACGGTTAGGTTTTGACAAGAATCCAGTATAGCAGAGACAGGTAAGAAAAATTGAGAACTAATGAATAACCCGCGATGAAGGGAATCCTTTCCCTCAGCGATAGGCCAATTTGCAGGTACGGTAATATGTAGGGAGATATGAAAATGTTTGTTAAACAGTTAAAGGCAGTATATTCTTTTCCCATTCTGGGCTATATATAGGGCCCATAACAACTTGTTTTCGAATTTGAATGGAATCTAAAGGGCCATACAACGTTCAGGAAACTGAATGGACAGTACTATTCCTCTATGTGCTTGTTATTTGTTTATTCCACTGTCATTTGCTGCATTCTCAGATTATTGATTTCGAAAATCCTTCATTGTCATTAGGACGACCTATTGTTATAAGCCTCCTACGCCATGTTACTGTCCGCTTATTGTCTAATTAGACCAATGAACGCTGATATGCAAGCGCGCACTTATGCACACACATACATACACACACACACACACACGCACGCACGCACGCAAGCACACACACACACACACACGCGCGCACACACACACACACATACACACACACGCACGCACACACACACACACAAACAAACACACACATACACACACGCACGCACACACACAACACACACACACACAACACACACAACACACACACACACACACACACACACACAGACACACATATATACAAAGAACAACAATTCAAACTATAGGAAATAGTTGGTACTACTATGTCTTATTCTTATCGATTGGGCAAGAAAGATTCCCAGAAAGTGCTTAAAGAGCCGCATGGGACAATCGTTTCCATGGCAGCCGGTCCGGACATGGCGCCCAGCGGCCCCATTGATTGCGCGCACAACCTAAATTCTAGGAATCCTGTGGTGCTTATAATAGGCTTATGCCCTCCACGCACTCTCACAAAGGCCTAAAACCGCACAATACTTCCTAATTAGAAATTGCTATGGATGCTTGCGATTGTATATGGAATTAATTTCTTTGACGCATTAACACATCACGCGGCCACAGCCGACGGGCGTATCAAGAAAAGGAAGAAATAGGACGCATCCATATATATATAAATATATATATATACATTATTATATATATATACAGTATATATATAAAATTCATATATATACAGTATAATTATATATAATATATACAATACATATATATATATAATTATGTACATATACATAAACCTATAGGCCTATATAAACATATATATATATATGCATGTATATATATATGTATATATATACAGTATATATACATATAATATACACATATACCTATATATATGCATATATATATGCATATATATATGCATATATATATATATCGGTGTAATTAATTTATGCCCCGCCATAGTCCGAATGGAACTATGAATAGATCGAATGTTGCGATATTTGTCGGCAATCGTGGGCGGAATGACGTATTTGCCTTCATTATCCGCTTTAACCTCAAACGTCGTCGTTGTCTCCACCACTGCTGCCATCTATCGGCTGCTGGAAGAGAGGAACGGTCGCCCGTACTGCTGCTGGAGAAAGGCTCGCCGTGTTGTTCCAGTTCTCACTCTGCCTAACAGGGCCCGGGATTATCTCAGGATCATCCGCAGTTGGAACGGAAGGTAGATATATTTGTTGCCGTTTATTTTGTTGTAATTAATTAGAAGGTTATGTGGACCAAATTATTGTATACGAATCGCTCGTGGTTTATTTTTAAAACGCGTATGGAGACAGACAGATAGACAGACACAGAGAGAGACACAGAGAGAGACACATAGAGAGACAGAGAGAGAGAGACAGACAGACAGACAGAGACACAGAGAGACACAGAGAGACACACAGAGAGAGAGACAGACAGAGACAGAGACAGAGACAGACAGAGAGAGGCAGACAGACACACACAGACAGGTAGACATACATGTAGGCACAGGGACGAAGATGAGGAGGAATGAGCGGAAAGGAGGGCGGGGGAGAGACAGGGAGAGAAACAGTTGTAGTCGTTTGAAGTCAGCGACATAATTATTCTCTCATTTTGTATCTGTTGGTTGATCGTATACGAAAGAAATAATTTCCAATTTGTCTTTGGTCTTCAATTCAACAATTATTCAGTCAACAGTTTCTTCCTTTCTTCACGTCCATTGTTCATTTTGATTGTCTCGTTTTCCTTTCTTCCCTTCCTGCCTCCTTTCCTCCGTCGCTGCCTCTCTGTCTCCCCGTCTGTTTCTCTCCGTGTCTTTCAGTCTCTCTGTCTCTCTCCTTCCTTCCTATTCTCTCCTGCCTCCTTATTTTCGAAGCTGTGTCCGTCTGTTTGTGTGTATAGGCCTATCTGTCTGTCTGTCTGTCATTCTATAGATCTGTCTGGCTGTCCGTCCCTGTCTATCACCTCTCTGTCTCTCTTCGTTTCCGTGTCTGTATGTGCGTCTGTCTGTCTTTCTCTGTCTTTCTATGTCTGTCTGTCTGTCTGTCTGTGTCTATCTCTTCTCTTTTCTCTCTTTCTCTCTCTGTCTCCTCCCTCAACCCCCCCCCCTCCTAATACATACCATCACATACATCGATGCCCAACAGGCGCTATATTAAGTATATTGTATATTGTGTAGGCTTATGCACAAGCACCTGTATAACCTATATTGAACATGTGTTTAGTATGTAAGTATTTTATTTAGTATGCATATACATTTATGTTATACGTATGATAGGTATTCAGATATAATAACTACACACTACTCTAATATAATGTAATATAATATAATACAGTCTAGTATAGTATAGTATAGTATAGCATAGCATAGTAGGCTAAGTATACATGTAGTATAATATAATGTAAAATAATATAACAAATATTATATAATAAAAAGTATAACATCTATAAATACCTTTGTATATAATTATTAAACAGATAATTAAATGCTAATTACTAATGTATTTATATATTAGGGAACATTTATAATATTATAGAGCGTGTGTAGAAAAAGTCATCGCTTTTAAAAGACACAAAATCCATACAAAGATACCACGCTAGGTAACATGCTCGATAACTCCGGTCCAACGTATATAATATTATAGTCGTATACATAATACAATTTCGAAGAGTATGAATTATGAATGAGTCTATATTAAGCAGACGTTTGGCTTAGCATCGCCTTTGTCCACGGATGTATATGCCTAATAATTATTGTATACCGTTCTTCGCGCCATTTCTTACTCCATTCGGGTGCGGTATATTCGTTGCAACGCTAAGGCCGCGAAAAGTCGTGCCGTTTCTATTTTTAGTCGGGTCTTCTGATATCGATCTGCGAGTAGTTTCTAATTTCTGTGCGTGGGCCACCTAGCGACTGTGGCCCGAACTGTTCAAGATCAATGGCCGCCCGGTCGGTGTCACGAAATAGAGTATCCCTCTAAATAAGTTTCCCCCTTTGCGAAATGGAGTATCCGATTTAGTTTGCATTATTGGCGGTTTCTAAGTGTATTAAGTCGAACTGTTGGATTTATTGACACATACAATTTTGTAAGTTGCGTATCTTTAGTTTGTTCGTCGACCTGAAATTAATTTACTTCGTTGTTGGTGATTTTGACTGGATTTTCGTCTTGGCTATCGTGATGAGACGATGGTGGATAGAATGGTATATCCCCAGAATACTCTACAGTCTACACCGGTTTACGGGATATGCTTTAGGGGGATAGAATATCACGGGGCACCGGCATCATTTCCACATTTCGTAAAAGTCGTCTGCGCATGCAGGGAGCGTGCGCATGCGCTTGCGTTTGCGCGGGAATCCTGATCGTTGGCGCCCGCGGTCTATTTATGGAAACAGATGCGCTCGATAGCATCGCGTTGGAGGTGTTCCGGGCCCGATCAATCGATGCCATTGTGACGTCTGTAACCAACGGTTTAGCTGAATAAATAATGCTCTTGCTATTGTGACGAGCCGTCTATTATTATCATCGAGTACCGTAAAGTCGCGAATTTGCGCCTCGCGCAGTTGCAAGTTCGTGGAAATTGATACATCATTATTTTGATATTAAAATGAAATGCATTACAATGCAATACATTGCAAATGAATGCAATACAACAGAACACAACACAACTGTATTTGATATCAGAGATGGGTAACTATTCGATTAGATTCTAATCGATTAGCTAATCGATTAGCTAATCGATTAGACAAACAGCTAATTATAATTCTTATCGATTAGCTATAAGCTTTGCTAATTATAATTCTAATCGATTAGCAAATTTCAGTAGCTAATTCTAATTCTATTATCGAATGAGCAGTTTAAGTATAATTGTGCACATCTCTGTTTAATATTGCCCTCATTCCAAAGTTCACGACCATACGACAGAACATCGATAGTGCTGAGCAACTGTGAGTGAAGGACTTGTTCAAGGTCCTTACACAGCAGGAGTGCAAAAAACCAAACTCTTTTGGAAATGAAAAGTTGGTTTTTAGGTGTTTTTTTGGTTTTCTGGTTTTTTGTTCTTGAGATTTTCCTATTTCGGATCATAAAACTCATAAAAATTGCTTGATACCGTTCAAATTAATCAGATGCATATAAATGAAATTAACTAGAACAGTGTAATCGTAGAATGTCATAGGCCCTATAACGAAGTAAACAAAGACCATACAACAATTACCACAAGCGTTGAAGAGATGCAATTTTTGGAATTTATCATTTCAAAATTTGTAAAAATAAACAAATTTTGCGGTTTTTTTTACAAACAAACAAAAAACAAAAAACCAAGCCTTTAACAGCTCTGTTACACAGTGACTGCCCGAGTGAAGGCGTGAACCCGTGTACATACCTTCACGGTACAAGCCGAGCTGTCTATGTATTCAACTACCGTGCCTCACAGATGGTAATCATGGAGGTCGGCCTGTTATAGTAATCCAGTAGTGAGCTAGTGCCTATTAAATTAGCAAAACCATGTGACGGAGAGGCAAGAGTGGGTGTAGACTGTAGAATTACCGCCTGTAATTTCACAACATTATTATATAATAATTATGTTCAATGCAGAATGTTTTATCTTTTAAATATCTCCTGTGTTTCACATATCTAGGCCTAGCACATAATTGTATAATTTGTATAATCAGATTATTTGTTTTATCATTATAAAAAATTATAATTTTCACTATTTTCAGTTTTAACTCGCTCTAACCACCTAAATGTAGATGTACTCGTTTTCTATTATAGCCACCGCAGTATGGGAATTTTAAAAAATATAGGGGGGGTTGGACGTCGATTTATGTGCAGTTTTTGTGTGAAATGTAGACTTTACTATGGGATCATAAGAAAGAATAGGGGGTCGAACCCCCAAATCCCCCCGGCAATTCTCACCCTGAGCCACCGTATAAATTTATGGGCCTGCTCCATTTTCAATGAATTGATCGGGCGAGATCCATCAGTCCATGGGCGTTGACAAAAAAAAAATGTCGGAGGGTTTTAAGATTTCGGGGGTGGTGGTGGTTTTCCATTGAAAATCGTCGCCAAAGGAAAGGTTTTTGTATTTTGCATGTAGAAGCCTAAAAAAATGTAGGAAACTTATTTGGATGGGGGTTTGAACCCGTAAAACCACCCCTAAATACGCCCATGTCCATCACCATCATCAATGGGTGCCATTTCCCCTGAGGTTCTCGTGTACGGCCTTTTTTGTCCGAGATTCAATTCTCCTAAATAAGCCACCATTGGGAAGTTAACCGTTTTTGCACACACAGAGGAGCATGGGACGTACGCTGTAACCGATGCAGCTATAACTGGACCATACACACATGTTCAACCACGCTAGGCCTACAAATGCACACATTACTTCATACATTCGCATTGGTTGCTGTTTAACGACACTGTGCCATAACAAGGTGGACTCGCGTCGCCCTCCTCCTTCATCCAGCGTGAGACTGGCACTACCCGAAAAA
This sequence comes from Aporrectodea caliginosa, assembly GCA_020284085.1. Classification (NCBI taxonomy): domain Eukaryota; kingdom Metazoa; phylum Annelida; class Clitellata; order Crassiclitellata; family Lumbricidae; genus Aporrectodea; species Aporrectodea caliginosa. The sequence goes on from JACEVL010000391.1 coordinate 1,057,882, forward strand.
GAACACGAGTTCAAGTTGGGGCCCAGAGCATGGTTCGTACAGCAATCAACTGCTGTACATGTGAAGACATGAATTTGAATCATTACGGTAAAGAACTATAGCCCATACAAAGGTGTTCCGACGGCTTGCCATGAATCAACTGGAGACATTGAACACATCCATTGTCCAAATTCAATGAGAGCTTCTCGTATTTTGTCACATCATGAGGATATATATACACATATGCATATACATATATATGTAGTTATGTACCTATACATATACATATACATATATATACACATATACATATACATATACATGCCTATAACTCAGCGTACGGTAAATACATACGTATGTGTAGGGCCAACATGGCTGATTTTATCATATCTAAAGTAGGTGTATACCTATGTATATATATATATACGCCTTCTAATTCTAAATGGCCCGGCAATTGTTATTGTGCACTGTAGTATTGGGCCTATTCTTCAATTCTTCTGTGAAAGCGACGTCGAAAGGCTATACATATATCAAACAGGTATATCAAATAAAGATAACACACTTGCTTACAAACGTCGATAATTATATACGAGCTCTTCAGAGGGCTTTTGAGGTCATTTCAAGGTCATTTCAATGTCATTTCAAGTCATTTCAAGGTAATTTCAAGGCCATTTCAATGTCATTTCAATGTCATTTCAAGGCCATTTCAAGGGCATTTTGGCTGAGTCGCAGAATTTACAACAGCGACTCTCACGAGGACGTCCTTTTACCTCCCAGCTTACGCTGATGTTCACTTATCGATCCCGAAAGACTGGTGGGCTGAGCTACTTCCCAGATGGCCAACATCAGCTCTCCAAATCGACCCAGTTAGCATTTGGTTGGATTGGCATTCATGTTCCCTGAACATGTACAACTTTTCAATGCGGGGTAACCATGGCTAAATCTGACTTCAAAGCAACTACTTTTAAATGGTTTTTGATAGAGGTGGTAAAATCCAGCTGGATCCCACCAGAGCTAAGGTCCTGCACCTCTGAATTGAGATCCATCATCTGAGGTCCACACGAAAAAGAAGAGGAGTCATATCATCTCCATGTTTTTTATTGCAATATACATTCGCGTTTCGCGCAGTTTGTTTTACCCGAAAAGCGAATTGCTATGGATACTGGATAGTATCTCTTATATATTCGCCAGAAAGGCGGATATATTTTGTGGATCATGTACAACATTTCGATGCGGGGTAACCATGGCTAAATCTGACTTCAAAGTAACTGCTTTTAAAGTGCTTTTTCAAAGTAACTGCTTTTAAACTGCTTTTTAAATCTTTAGATTTGACGTCATCAGCACTTCAAACCCCACCAGTTCTATTAGAGGCGTATTTTTGGGAGGGTTGTAATAGACGTAGTCCGACGTACACCCCAAAACATCGTGAACTACTGTATACATTCGTATACTATGTCTTCCTATGTCTTCTCATTATGCCCCAGACTGAGAAAATTGATAATTTGGATATAGGCTACATGGCTAGAGGTATACATGTACAACGCAAATGCCAAATATCGACGGAAGAAATCCACAACTCCTGAGTAGCAGAGTCGTTAAACAGAGTTTCTAGCTGTGCAAAGGTGGAATGCTAAACCTGCGCATTGTGCATTGATCAATGATTATATCACATAAATGTGTGTGTGTGTGTGTGTGTGTGTGTGTGCGTGTGTGTAATATACACGTACGTACATACGTGCCTACACACACACACACACACACACACACACACACACACACACACACACACACACACACACACACACACACATTATGACAGTCTATGCACACACACACACACACATACACACACCCACGCACTCACGCACAGGTAAAATTAATGGCCGTTTAATTTTTAAAGCGCGTACATGATACATCTCTTTTGAGCGGAGTGACGCCGGTTCTCTGCTTTCAACATTAGAATGCACTTTCAGCGGCTTATTCAGCAGAGACAACAGACAACCATGGCTTCCTGAAAAACATCAGATAATCGACATCCATGGCTTCCTGGAGAACACTAGGACCAGACTTAAATGCACATCTGTTACTGAGCAGGTTTACCATTCCACCTTTTACATGCCATACTTGAATGGTGGAACATTCGATCCATACATTGGCTGACAAAACCTTCACGATTATCGGCTGCCAGTCACGCTTATAAATTGGTTAAAAATGCGTGAAGAACTCCGCCACTGATCGTACTCTGTCAGTACCAGTCCCAAGCCTGTCGAAAGGAGGAGGGCGACGCTAATGATCTCTCTAATCACACACTGTCGTTAAACTAAAACTAATACTACTACTACTGTTACTGCTACTGCTACTGCTACTGCTACTGCTACTGCTACTGCTACTGCTACTGCTACTACTACGTGAACTTGTGCGTGGCCATCTATACCAGGCCTTCGTAAAATCACCTGCGTCGGAGGCCCTTGGAGATCAGTTTGCATTCAGGCCTACCGGCTCTACCACTGCGGCCTTGATTGCCATTCTACAACAGACCACTGATCTACTGCGCAGCAACAAATACGTCGCCATCATCTCCTTGGATTTTTCACGCGCATTCGACACCGTTTGCCACTCCACCCTCGCCAAGAAGCTCTCAGCCTTGGACATTCACGACCAAGTCTAATCAACGCTAGTGCTGTCCAGGGTTCCGGCGTTGGACCGTCCTTTTATTCCATCGATGCCTCTGATCTGCAGCCCTTACATCCGACCAATGTGATGGTCAAATATGCAGACGACACCTATTTGTTGGTCGGATCAACATCAAGAGCCACTGTCTGTGAAGAGCTTCGGTCGGTATCGGACTGGGCAACATCCAACAACCTCAAGCTAAATGCAAGTAAATCTAGAGAGATGTTAGTAATGCGGCGAGGATCTGTAGAAAAGCCACCACTGCTGGATGGCGTTCAACGGGTCGAATCGATGAAGATCCTTGGAGTAACCTTCAGGAACAACCTTAGCGCCACTCCCCACGTAGAAGAACTCATAGGCGCTTGCTCAGGTTCACTGCACGCACTGAGAATACTCAGATCACATGGTCTCACGCGGGAGGCATTGAACGTAGTCGCTGAAGCAACAACAATATCACGACTACTGTATGCTGCCCCAGCATGGTGGGGTTACGTGACGGCAGCAGACCGCCAACGACTGGAACGGATCTTGTCCAAAACAGCTCGATTGGGATATATTTGTGAAGGAGGTGCCACAATGGAGATGCGGGTTGGTTTAGCAGAGGACCGTCTCCTCAAGGCCATCGAGGGGAATCGAGACCATGTCTTGCGACGGCTGTTCCCGTCTCCGACCCAATACCATTATGACCTCCGCCCGCGAGCCCATGGTTTTGAACTGCCCTGTAAGGACGATAAGAACTTTATACCAAGGGCTTTATATAAGTATATTAATCATCTAAGCCAACAACAAATTTAAAACAAGACACTCTAAACACTTTAATTAAATCTCTCTTTTATTTTATTTTCAAATGTAACTGTAAGCTACGATGCGGTTTGTCATCTGGTGTGTTCTTCCTCTTAATTGAAGTTATATTATGATTGCAATGACAAAGAGCTCAGAGTACAAAGACACTGTTCCAGCTTTAGCTAAACCCAATAAAGATTAAACTTCTCACCTTAAGAGTTGAATTCAAGTAGTTGAATACTGAAGCTCGTAAAAGGAATTCTTCTCCACGATAGACTGAATAGGGAAGCATCATCGAGATGAAAAATGGCCGATAAACAGTCAGCTAAATAAAGGCATTTGCAGATTTGATCAATAGTAAAATCTTTAGATAACACAGTGAAGATTTGAATATATGTATGTCTATCTATATGCATGACAGACCCAGTTCAGAAATACAGTTAACCCTTTAACGACGAGCTGCCTATGGTTTCCCATACATTTTAGTACACGCTCGTCGTTAAAGGGTTAAATACATCTGAGAATTTGATAGTGCACATTGGTGCCATCTAAGAACCTTTCAAAGATGTTCTCCAGTGGAGAACATCTTAGGCTAGTGGAGAATCTCCACTAGCCTAAGTGCTATAAGAGCTTGCCATGGATAAGCTTATTGAATAGCAATGGTCTCCACTGGCAAGGTCTCACACTTGTTGACTTATATATACTGTGTCAATTCTTAGAGACCAACTGCTGCCTATGACAGTCATATTTGTCAGTCTGTTATGCACATAAGAGGCATATCAATGTTACGATTTATGGATACCAGTTCAAGTCTCTGATTCATCAACACCAATTGAATGTTAAGCCGTGACACCCTAAGATCAATGTATAATATATTTCAGTCTTAACGCCATATTGTTCACACCCAAATCCAACTTCCTGATCTCCATCCATTGGATATGGCAGAATTTCTTGGAACTGCTACTAAATTAGTAATACACTGCAGATCACATTTTATTTTAATTTCATTTACTCAAAGTAGTTTAATACTCTCAGTGCTCTCAACATATACCTCAACAATTGCGATCTTTCTGGCAACACCATTAATACCCAGAATAAGCAACTAAAACATAACCTGGTGATTAGCTTTAACCAGACCTTAGAGGTTAAACCGGCCACTCCTAAGCCATCCTCATCACTAACAGCAAAGGCACTAGCCACCCATGATGTTATAGTATCTGGAACTGCAGCATCAAAACTCCCAATGCCATCCGATCTACAAAAACAATTGCATTTAATTTCACTCTTAACACAAAGAAAATATCCATGTTCTATTTGGCAGTACTCAGTGAAAACAGCAGAACATAAAGAAACTTAGAGAGACAAAGAAATACCGGTAGGAACACAAACAAACAAACAAACACACACACACACAAATCAGATATCCCAAATAACTGCTCTCTTATGAGATTCAAGAGCAAACATTTTTAATTACCAATGAACAGAACACAATAACTAGACAGTAAAATCATGTAACGTATCATGTCAAGTGCTCTGACAGGTCTAAGGACATGAACTAGTATATTTACTGGTATCCAGATACCAGTAGGGTATCTAGAACAGTTTCACATTTCTATTTAGCTTCGCATAGGTTCCAAATTTCTGTAATAAATTTTTTTTATTTCTTAAGTGTCCAGATAAAATACATACTCATAGGCGTAGACTCTGCCGAGGGCAGCCGGGGCACGTGCCCCCCCAATAATTGAGATGGTGGGGCATTGCCCCACCAATAAATCCAGAGGAGAATTTCTTAAAATATTAAAAACTTCGTCAGAAACAGAGACAAAGAACTTAAATACTATCAGAAATTTACCATAATGAAAACCAAGATTTATTTATAATATAACCCAAGGGATCAAAATGAGTCGGATGTCGGCAATTTACATTCCTGGGAAAACAGCAAAATATGATCATATGTCACTTTTTCTTATTTTCAGATTTTAATGCAGATGGGTTAGAAATTTTTTTACATTTCTGATTTCTCACATTTGATGAAATTCATTGTTTTAATGTGTATTTTCCGAATTTTGTACAGAGAATATTTTTATTTTTGTGATTATATATTAAAATTAAAGGAAAAAATTTTTCACCAAAATGTCAAGATTGTGACTGGCTTCAACAACTTGATGAAAAATTCACCATAATTAAAAGGGATGAAATAACTAACATATGTGAACAGAAAATGATTCATGTTAAAATATTCTCAGCTGTCACGTTTATTCTCAACACTTCTTTCTGCATCCAGATGGGCTAACCGACTTTTCATAGTTCATCGTATGTCAGATTAGGTCAATGGAAATAAAATGAAATTAGTCCAATTGGACAGTAGTGAAGTACTAGTAGCATTTCTGAAGCTATGAACCCAAGATTTCAAACTTAAATAATAAACACAGCAAAAAGATAATTAACATAGAGAAGTCTAATTAACAAACCTCTCTGCAAGTGCCAAGTAAAAACACCTAAGGCTCTAAAAGGGCTAAGTAAATGCCCAGCTGCACTGCATTACATAAGGGAAATTATTTTTTATAGTATTCATGATTATTCACAAGCTCAATGACAATATGCGGTACTGAGTAACATTGAAACATTGCAGCATGAAGAAGGTACATCATCTTATTGAACACATGTCTTGGCAGCCAGTCAGGTGCCCACTCATTTTACTGCTGCCTCCTAGCGAGTGCAAGTCTGAGTCGACCTAACGAACTCAACTCTACATTAACATGTCAATGAAAGAACAGAGGGGCTATGGTATCTGACCGCGTCTTTTAAGATCTATTTGTTCTTCAAGCAAGAGTGCTATCATTTAACTATTGCCCCTTTCCCAAGGGGTAAAATAAGCTATTGGCATTCAAACATGTGTAAGAAGCAGTATTAACTTTTTTGCAAAACCTTAATTCCTTATTATAGTCAGCTTACATGGTAAAAGCAAGTGCAGGATACAACTTAAAATTTCTTTAAAATAGGGAACTATAGTGAAAGCAAGGCACTGCTGAGCTTATTGAATGTAAAAAATTAAAAGCTAAAATAACGGAAAATTTTAACTTAGCTAGCAAATGCGAACTTAGCATTCACTAACATGACAGAAGTGTCATTTTACTCAAGACAACTTGTACAAATATTTTCTGGACGGATTACATACTAAACTTATGCTAAAGAACTCAATTCTACATTAACGAAAGTCAATGAAAGGTAGCTAAAAACAATTTTTAAGCAGAAACAAAACAACCAAAACACTTCCGAACAACATCCACTCTAAAGATTATCTCTGACATAAAAGGTACCCTATAAAAATATCATTCCACAGCCAGGTTTCTGGAAACCAAGTTCGGACTGTCCTTGGAGATGACCAGCTGTAATCATTTCCCGCAGTTGACGGCAAAAACACTGAAGCCATGGCATATGCTGCTAAAAGAGTCATGCATTCTCAAATTCGAGTCAACTGCTAATCGTTTCATTTATGCAATGTTGTAGCAAGTTAATTTCAACCACTTTAAAATCATGTTGTAGGCAAAAGGATTAGACACAGGTTTCTTTATGTTTCAGATAAGTTCATAATAAATGCTGATGGTTTGTTTAATGCATTCACGATCTTTTATAATAAAGTTCTTCCGAATCCTGATAACCTTCCTTTGGTCAGCTGGCATGAAACCCTGTGTTTCAACTGATTTCATGATTAAACTTACTGTTCACATGATACAATGCACATAATTTTATAGAGCAAATTAATAGACAATCGCCATATTATAAATGCTGTCATAAAGAACATCAAAATAAACAAACACGCATCTCTTAAAGATAAGCTGTTCTATGGAGGCATTATTATAGCAGCAAACAGCTAAGCTACCCTATAGTCACATTTTTCCACAGCCAAGTTTCAGGAAAGAAGGTGCGTGTCCGAGGCTGAATAGCAGGTCCGTTGTTGACAAAAAGCATTATCTGGTCTGCAGGACACATAAAAAATTAACCCAAGCTCAAAATTAATAGATTTAGAAGTCAATATGTTGGTTGTGCTCGGTATCTTATAAAAATTTTGAAACATCTACAAACATGTTTAATTTTTAAATAGTCAGATAGTCTACACGTGCATTTATATACTGTTTATTTATAGCTGTATATATTGAGCAGATTCACGAACAGCTTATCACGTACTTAATGGCAGCATGATAACCAGGGTAAAAAATTCAAGTGGTCTCATTTGGTGGAATAGTGAAAGGAAACCATACTGCATCTCCTTCTTTTTCCTGCTCCATTCTCCTCCCATACCTACTCCTTAGTTTCTTCTTCCAAAATCAAAATCAATTAAGAACTTCTTTAGTACTGCACACAGTGCACAGTTCATTATTCGATGGCAGAATCTATTATTTATCTATGCCTATCAACAAATCCAGTCAATCCCAGATGGTCAGTCTGGTGAGACATACAGACATGCTAGCATCAGGAATTGTTAAGCAGATTAACAGACACGGCAATTAATTCTAGAAATCCTACCCACAAATTAAAATCGTTCTTTCCATTGGCAGTTTTCAATCATCTTAATGTTATACTCTGAATAAATGTATGTACACCAAAGTGCAGATATGCAATTGGTACAATACAGAACATACTTACTTACATCCAGAATAAAATGATGAGAAGGCCTCTGGCATAACCATGGATTGGAACTTACAAGTACTGTGGCTACCAGAACACAGTATCTTATAAATGTTTAACACCCTTTTCTAAATTAATTCTGTGTTCCACCAAGGCCAATACATAAAGAGTTTAGAATAAGTTCATTTTCTTTTCAAGCACTGGTGACCATCTTTATCACAAAGTTTTGAAACTTCTGCAATATAAATAGATTCCCTCTTGTAACAGAAGTAACAAAGTAACCTTTGTAATAAGTCCCATATCCTCATTTCATGGTCCCTGGGTTATGCACCTACTCTGTCCTTAGATTACTAAAGATGAGATTGAAAATAGTTGTTTTACAGCAGCTTGAACCTATGGTCCATTAATAAAGCATAATGACACATTAATTTTTTCAGCTGTAGTCATTACTTATTATTAAGTGAGTTATGACACTTTCCACCCAATGTTGCATGTTAGTACTTATGGTTTTCCTGAGAAGGGTGAATGATGAAGTGAAGATACCAAAGACAAGTGGGCTGCTCACAAAAGTGACAAAGCACATCAAGTTTACAGCTTTACATATGAAACAAACCCTATTTCTTCTCTTGCGGTACTCACACTGGGAGCACTACTGAATGGCCCCTGCTGTGAGCGGCGCCATAAAATTACTAAATTACATTACATGATAAACATTATTAATAGTATCAGTGTTAGTCATGAGAGAGATGATAAAGGAAAAACAATTAAAATGAACTGATAATGGGAGAGAATGTAAAAATTGTAGATCTGCCAATATCAAGAATCAAATCAATTTTAAAGACTGTGTTTTTCTTCTAAGATGACAAAGCCAGTTGTAAAAACTGTTAATCAGAATGAATTCGTCTCAAAAGTGCAGTAACCCTGAAATACGCTAGTCTTTAATAATGATGAAAATGTGATGACTACATCTGGTGGTGAAGATGTTCTCTGTTGCTGAAGCTCACCTACTCTAACTTCTCTTTTGTGAACATAACCATCAGTCAGAACCTGCAGAACAGCACTCTGAAAACAAATATCATCCTGGTAGAAGATTTGGCGATATTACTTCTTCATTACTATTTTCTTGGCACTTAAGTAGAAGCAAGACACTGGGTAATATAGTTTTTACAAAATCTAAATCAGCTGAATCTCAAAACATTAGATCAAGCTTTTCTGACTGAAGTTACAATGACTAAAATCTAATGCTATAATTTCTATACTGCCAGTACAATAATACAGGGTTGCATGAACTGTAAGCACATATCAAAAAGAAGAGCAGTCCCTTAAGCTAGCCTGAGAGGCAACCATGGGTATGAGGTAATAGCGACTTCATTTTCTTAGCCTCAGCATATGAGGGCAGATGGCCAGTCTTCTTCGTCGCCGTCTCATCTTCCTACCAACAATGTACAGTAGGGTGGCCCAAAACAAAAAAAGGTGGAAATGTTTGGCTCCACAAGGCTGCCCTTGTTACACATGAAAATATAACCCTGTATGCAAAATTTTGGACAGATTGAACTATATTTAGAGGTCGCGCCTTTTGCACACTTTTACACTATATAGTATGAAACGTCAAAAGACATGTATCATTTTGAATTTCAAGGCAGTCATTATTTTGAACGTTGAACAGCCTGATTAAAAATATATACCGCAGTGCTACTTCTTAGGCAGAGTGCATTAAATGCAAATAATTTGTAATGCAATATAATTTTTTATTATGAAAGTAGTTTCCAGTCTGCATAAATAACCGTCATTGAAGTGCCGGAAAACGCGAAAACCGCGATTATTTCATTTTGCTCTTGTCTGCAAAGAAATCATTGTGCGATGACTGGAGTCAAGTTGCAGCAAGTATTGTTTCTGTGACTCATCCTGTGTTAGTACATCATTGTGAGACAAGATCAGAGCCACTCCACGTTCTGCACAGTCATTGACTACATCAAAAGTTTGACATTAGGCTTCATCGACTGGAATGTAGGGTTCAATGGTCAGAGAGCAGAAAGCTTCGATAGGAAAGTTTTGGCTTGTTCTTGACCATGGATAGTAAGACGACCAAGCAGTTTTAAAGAACTCCTTGTGACATACGCCTCCAGTGTAGTGTGGTGGTCAAAGGATCTCCTGTCCAGCCGTTTCGTGGATAGATGATTAGGTGGGTAAGTAAGGTTTTCACCATAGTGGCCTTGATGTTTAACTGTTTTCTCATCAAACAAAGCAAGTGGCACAGGGTGCACGGTGAAATACCAGAGAAGACCACTGAATGCCTCCACTGCTTTTTCTTTGATGACACGGTCTGAGTATTGAAGGAACTATGCAAGAAGCTTCATATAGGCCTAACTGAATTGTAACAACACTACTTAGTTGCAATTGGTCGGCTACTTACTCTTACTTTCGAACTGCCGCTTGAGCGCCGCTGAAATTCTTGTGAGTCTCTCTGTTCGTCAAGATTTTGGCAACAAACTTGAAGGATCTTTTTTCTCATTTTTAGAAAGAGCTTGTCCTCTTGACTTGTCATCAAAGTCATTGCATCTTTCCGTGAGATGTCAAATAGTTAATTTAAATCGACCTTAAACTGTCCCTCTTTGAGTCGGCAGAAATCTTGAATTTAAGTCTATTCTTCTTCAGCAGACTGTAACCGTCATACGACTTCCGCAGCTAGCTAACACCCGAATCACTCATTTTGGTGATGAAACATAGCCCCATTTGATGGTAGTCCAGACCCAAAAATGTCCTTGTTAGGCATCCCTAACAGCAAAAATTGTGGAGAACTCCTGGTTGATGTCATGATAGCTGCTGTTTTTCCTACATATAAGCGTTTATTATAAAAAGTGAAAAGGCATGCGTTGTATTTCACAGTTAAGGAGTGCTTCACAAATAAAAAAAAATACTTTATTCATGCAAATTTAGCGGTATGAGGAGCAATAGTGAACAATCCAATTGTAAATTAAACGAATTCATATGAAAACTTTAGTCTATAAGTTAGCATGCAAAATTTATAGATTAGGCCTACCTCTAATTCAGCAACATTTTCTAAAGACAATTAGAACTTGAAAACAAGCTTTTTTATTCGTAAGTAAGCTTATTGTTCTTCAATTTACTGAAATACAGTTGACATCTAGATTATGATTTAGAAAGAAGGTGCTTGGAGTTCATGGTGTTAATCCTAATTTATAATGTAGCTATTAAAACGCGACGTGCGGTTTTTGCGATTTCTAAAAAAAGTGTCAAAATGGCGCGACCTCTAAACATGCTCAGATCTCTTCAATTTTTTCACCACATAGTCTTCTTGTCAAGTGGAACAAGGGCAGCCTTGTGGAGCAGCAAGTTTTAACAAAAAAATTTGCCGTGCAAGTTTGGGCCACACTAATGTACAGTCAGTGTACTCATTATAGCTAAGTTGGCTGGGGCACAGGTGGAGCAGAATCTCGAACCAAAAATCTGCCCTGGCGGGATTTGAACCCCCGACCACTCGAATGACAGTCCAGCATGCTAACCACTACACTATCCTGCACCCTATCCAGTTGAATGCAAGCTGAAATACATGCTGAAGAACTACTTGACTTATTAAAGTAAAACTCTGATTAGGCAGGCAGTAAACTTACTTCAAATATATCAGAAGAGTCTTTTCCACCCAGCAATGTTCGCCAAAAACAGTCCATGCACAAGATATCAGATGTGTAACCTGCATCATACTTTTTCAGATCATCAAACACCTGCACATTATACATGCATAAAACATGTGCCAGAAATTATTCTCATCAAGCAATTACATACTAGTGATACTTAGGACCTGAGATCACCATGTCACCACTCTAAAGAAAATTTTTAAACTCCTGCAAGAACAGACTAAGGAATGCATATAATGTGAGCCAAGGATCAAAATGAGTCACATGTCGGAAATTTTATAATATGAGTATTTTACATATTCTTAAAGACCAAATTTTTGCTTTAACATGACACCAAAAGTTTGGTTCTACTTTACTTTTGACAAAGTTACGAATGATTGTGTCCAATTTTTTCGAATTTTTAATTGATTTTAATACATAATAACAAAAACTAAAACTATACCCTCTAAAAATCCTGAAAATACACATTAAAACAATGAATTTGATGAAATGTGAGAAATCAGAAATGCATAAAAAATTTTCACCAATTTTCATTAAAATCTCAAAATGAGTAAAAGTGACTTCTGATCATATTTTGCTGCTTTTCCAAGCAATATAAAACTCATTCCAAGTCAATGCTAAGGTAGTAAAAAATTTAATAAACTGTAAAACAATTTAGTACCTTATCGTGAAACCAGCGTGCAAACAAGTTTCGAATCTGGTACCAGCTGCCACTGCATATAACTGCATATAACTTGTAGGTTTATTTGTTCTCAACTTAATAGCAGAAACCCATTAACGACTCCACCTCTTGCAGTGTTGAGTTCAAGCACGGTCACCTTGTGATCTCACCAACTGCAAATTTAGATTTTGCATTGCAGTCTCTTAAGCTATAATTCAATCTCAGCAATATACTCAGTATTTTTCCTCTTGCATATTTGTGTAGGGCGCCTAATACATGGGTAACATTAATGACTGAAAAGAACTACACTATACAGTTTAGTTGACTCTTATAAAATCATTTTGTAAAAATTAGTTAACCCTTTAACGACGATTAGTGTACTAAAATGTATTGGAAACCAATGCAGATTGTTGTTAAAGGGTTAAGCAATACATTAAGACAAGTTAAGTAAGTTGAGGTAAACTTTTGTGTTACCATATTCTGTGTGATGTCGTTGCCACCTTTGACTAGCAGAACACTCTGGTCAACAACCGACAGATAAGCGAATGAACCAGGGCTACCATGAACAGTCAAAGATACATTCTCTGCTGGTTCCACTTCCTCTTTGTCAAAAGTTAAGGAGACCTACACAGTCAAGCAGGCTGTCACTACCCAATCATTCAGTAACTTGGTGTGACAATATAAATGTGTGCTGCTAAGACAATATCAATGATAATAATAATGATAAGAAGAAGAACAATAACAGTAATAAATATAAAATTATAATAACAATAATTATAATAATAATAATAATAATAATAATAATATTAATTATATTAATAATACCAATAATCAAACAACAAACAACACCAATAATAATGAGTTTAAATAGCATGTTGCGTGACAGACGCCAAAGGAACGTGCATCGTTTAAGTTTTAAATGTAACAAGCAAATGATACCTTAACAGAAATATAGGTCTGTAGCTACAATTAAATGTCAAGTAATGAGGCATTTGTAATCTTCCAAAATCATATATGCAGACTGACTTACACTCATAAAATATTCCCTAAAACCTGATTAAATACCTCAAAGATGGAAACCTATATATAGATTTAAAGAGCACTGTGTTACAATCGACACCAATCTTCCATATAGTGTTAAAAAGCCGTACATTATTGGCAAATTCTCCTCTGAAACTGAATTCAGTTGCATCGCAGATGATTTCCGAATTGCCAGCCACAAACCATACTACAAGACGTGCAACTGGTGCCAGTTTCTGAGCCAGCTGATGGTCAATGTAAAACTGCAATTGATGCGAGTCTTTCTCAACAGCACGAAATGTTTGTGCAGTGACAATTGTTCCCTTACTGACAATCTAAAACATGAGGAAAGTAAGGCATATAATTCAATCATCACCATAAATTTCTCATATTTCATAATATCAGTTTAACATAAGTAATTGATCAAATTTCACACTCCTTTACACATGTCTTATATAAAAAAACCTTATTAAGCATGCTTAACACTTTAACTGCAGGACCATTTATTACTAGCACGCGGCATCCTATAAAAATTTAGAAAGTGTGAAGAAATTGGAAAGCAACGGCCATTAGCACTTGGCCCAACAAATGACATACGAGTTAACTCATACCATGTGTTCAAAGTGTTAAGAAGCTGCTTATAGGGGGTATTTTTTTAAACATTTGAAGAGTAGTACATGCCTATGATGGTCCTTTTGCAACAACCTGCATATAAGAAGGGTTCGAAAACTTGGATGGTGCTTTATGAGGGATTCTCTGTACAAGACAGTCTTACAAGAGACCTTAAAAGAAATGTCAGAAGATTATCAGTAGACATTCGGTCTATAAGATATTCTCAAATTTGATTAAAAATTATATAACTAAAGGGAAAATGCCAGAAGAAATCTCTCACACCAAGAAATAAATGTATATAAAACTAGAAACAGAACAGGTCTAATCACATAACGACAGGTAATCAGGTATGCCATACTGCAGTAAGAAAAAGTTGTATCAAAGTGCACTATATGAGGTGATTTGTTATCTAGGAAGTGTATACTTACAGCATAATTAAAACCTGGGATTGGTACAGTTGTTCTGATCTGGAACAGGGCTTGATCACCAACCTAAATGAAGGCATTAAAACATTTTAAGAACATTGTTTAACACTTCAATGCAGCTCGTTGTTAAAGTGTTAAATAAATGTGACTGTGCACGAGAAAACCTAACCCAAGTCAGAAAAATTAAACTGCAAGCAATGCACTAAGATAGTGATTAGGCATGTGATATGTTCTGTGCATAATAATCACTGAGATGTCAAATTTATAGCTCAAAAGATCTCGTTAAGCTTCAGGGTTCTCTCTAATTAATTTACACCAGACAGTTAACTAGTATTAAAATATCTCATGATTTTTCTGAAGTTCATGCACTCAGAGGTACACATACGAAATTTAAAATGTTTTTGTTCACGATAAAAGAAGTGGTCTCATCCAATTATTTAGAACCTCTATCCTACTCCAATGTAAATGTTGTTGGAAAAGCCTGTACAGACGATCGAGTTTCTGAGGTGCGAATAAGGCTTCAGCAGTCTGTTTGAATGTTTCTCAACATTTACACTGGAGTAGGATTCCTAGCTTTACAAAATGTTACACTGACAATTTCTCAGTTTTAAGATTCTTTAATATCAAGTGTTATATATATATAATAGCATCAGTTTCTGAACATCTTGATTCTGCCACTCCTCTTGCATCTGTGTTATCTTTTGTCTCTGGGTCTCTGCTTTTTTGTCAGCATTGCTTCCCATATCTGTACCCTCCCCAGCTTTTGTCAGTGCTTTCTCTGAATTCAAGCCCTTTCGTGCTTCCGGTAGAGTTTCCTCCAAGGCTGCCTTCCATTGTCTCTTTTCCCAAGTCTGCCTTCTGTGATTCCATTGCTTTCTGTCCATTCCTTTGTCCCATTATTATGTCACCATCATAGTTAGGTATTGTCCAGAGACGGCATGTCCCCACCTACCAGCTGAATGACGGAGTCTTAACCAAGTTAGTGCATGACTGGGGCTAAACATGCTCAGTGCATAACTCGGGCTATTGGCGTGACTTGGGCTTAACCCTGCGTAACTCGGCTATTAACCCTTTCGTGTTTCTGTCACTTGGGCTAAAGCACATCTATACAACCTACACAGTGCCTGTAGGCAAAGCAGTGGATGCTGGCAATGGAGCACATGCAATGTTGGTCTTAGTAAGTCAACTTTCTGTCAAATCCTTCACAGAATGTTTAAATAATTTTCTAATTTTTCTGATTTAGGCTACGTGTTATCTGTATGGTCACAAAGTTCATATGATATGACAGATACATATTATAAAACATCCATAATGTAACTTTCAAGTAAATGTTTTTACTTTACATTTAATTAACAACTATGCATTCTCAAGTTGATCTGCAAAATAAACAATCAATGTCCAATCAAACCTTGAAGGAATCTGTTTTTGCTAGGGAAATCTGAATAGCTTGCTGTGCTCTCGACTCAAATGCAGCAACACTCTTGTACTCGTACTGTGCAGTATTCGTAGAAATGTCGTAAAATGAAGCCTTAAGAAAGCAACACATCTGTGTTTAGCTTAAAATAAAGTACCACAGACACACACAACAAATGTGACTGCACCTTAGCAAACCTCATAAATTGGAAAAATCAATAAGTGAGAAATCAACTCGAAGGGCTGTTACGAATTAAATCAGAAGACTGCCACATTTGAAAACGTCCAATGCAGTTTTGTGCATAATTTCAGTTAGATATGCAATGTCACTCAAAGGTCTCATGTTAAACTTCACACAGAATAACTAAATTTATATGTCAAAACTTGATTTAATTTACAGCTGTTATCTAAAATTTAGGCAAGATTTGACTTGCATGTTGTCAGACTTCTGGCACAGATATGAACATAGTAAATAGTTGTAGCATTTTTACTCCAATCTGATAAAAACATTCGGTTTTCACAATATTCAGCACTTCCAGCCCATCCATTCTAGTTTGCAGCCATCAACTGATGTTTTATACATTATGATAACAGGTCAAGGACATTTCCCCCCGAAGTTGGACTGTTGAAAATAATTCTTTACCTTAATAGAAGCTAGATTGATGAAAGAAATTCTATTCTTAAACAGAAGTTGGATTGATGAAAGAAATTCTATGCTTAAATAGAAGTTGGATTGATGAAAGAAGGTCTTCTTCAATAGATCAAATCAAGTGGGATTAATGACTTTTATCATGGACAATAGTAGAGTTACCTACTCACTGTTGGGGGGGGATGTCTGGGGGAAATGTCCGGGTACCATTATAACATTGCTACAGAATTCAGCATATAAAATTCATTAGATTAGAATATTAAACTAATTTTCAAATTTTCAAACTATGGAATGTTTTCTCAGACAAGGTCACAGAGACACAGAATATTAAAATTACATCAATGGCAACTTCAATCATACGATTACTCAGAGTACAACTCAAGATAAAATTTTAAAAAATAATTGCAACATTGACAGGATGGATCTTTGTTGTTAGCATGACCACATGTCAAGAATTGATGACATATCAATAACAAATTTTACAGTAAATCTAACAGTCTTCTTTTGCAGGCAGCAGTTCTAAAACTTTCCTGTTTAACCAACTAAGAATATACATGTACTTCCAAGAGGATATGGCAGCACCAGTATGCCCACCTGTGTCAATCAATGTCATGGGGTGCAGTTTACCAATGTTTATTATTTTAATTTTTACAGAGTTGAAAACCAAATGCTGACACTTGATGAATAGCTAAATATTATGCAATTCAAAAAAGTTCTTGCACAATATTAATTCCTTACAGATGTCTTCCTGCCTCATGAAAAAATTGTCAGGCAAACCCTTAAAGCATTGCAAACAAATAGTTCACAACCAATGACTTCTGGAGCGAGTTCAAAACTTAAATTTTGAGAGCACTGTAGGCAAGACACAAACCTCTATAAGTAGACTGCAGTTGTCACTGATATTAAAGTCAAACTGCATATAGCCTGACAATGTGACTGTGATATTCTTTTTGAAGCTCTTCATAGAGCACGTCTCAACTGGATCAACAGGAGACACAGCAATTGTTATCTGTCTGAACTGACCATCTGGCAGCCGTATGTCTGAAGGAATAGGTGTTGAGCCATCTTTTTGTTTCAGCACCAACTTGATACCAGATGAAATAATAACATTGAAATTAAATATATATTAAATTACAAGTAACTAGAAGGTTGTTGCTAGCAGACACTGAATGCAGGTAGAAATGTATACCAGTAGGCATCCAAGCGATCTTATGAAAGCGCTACCAAACAAAAACTATTACAAAAAATACATTTAATCATTATTCCACAAAATTACCATTACCTTGAAAACCTTACAGTGCAGACATTATCATAGTATGTCTTTGTGGACACAACACCAACCAAAATAAAACATTTCCAAGTCTGTGCAGATTGCCAGATGCAAATGTGTAGATTTTCATTGATTATGTCATGGATTTAGTGTCATTTTTAAATGAAGCCAGAGAGAGCCTGTAATTTCTGTAGGCACATATAGTCTATATGTTCGATTGCTAACATACTGGTATTTACCGTTCAGATGAAAGGTTCTACAACCACAAGACCTTACTTTTTGCCTACAATCAAAACTAAATTCAAGAACTGATACAAGTGCAAGTTAAGACCAAATGTTTAATAAGCAAAGCCTACTTTCATTCCAAATTTTCTTTTCAATAAAAAAGTCAGTGAAGACCAAGAAGAACAAGATGATAGAAGTGAAGATAATATCTTAGCAATTATTTCATTTATATACTTCTTTCATTTACTATACATAAATAAAAAATTGATGAAACTGGACTAACAGTAGTCATAGGCATAGCTACATTGAGGCACGAGGAGGCAGTTGCCTCCTCTTGCTTTTTTTATATACTGGAACTTCTATTGACTAACGACCCCAATGACCAAGATTTTGCCAATGGTCTGTGAAGTTGCCTCCTCTTGAATTTAAGTCTTGCTACGTGCCTGACAGTAGTCACTGAACTTACATAGCCAGTGAAAAGAAGTCCTGGTCTGTAGCTGTCAGGCGTGATTTCCAGGAACTTCAAGTCATATTTTTTATCGTAGCATGTAACAGTGTTGTTGGAAGACAACATCACTCCTGTCACCGTTTCTGTCATATCTGCTGCAATGATGATACTCTGCCACTTCAGTGCAGTCCAGGCTGGAACGATGTCTCCATGAAAACCGTGTTTCCATGAGTAAGGAACAATACCTGATAACTCACTAGGGGTAATCTCGACCATAGCTTCCCCTCTTTCCAACTGAAAATGAAAAAATACACAAAATAAAAAATTCTAACAAATTCAATGTGTCTTAAAACAACTCTGCAGTTTGGTAGATGTAATTCAAGCCAATAATTGTAAGCATAATTATGTCTGATGAAATTAAAGGTAAAATACACACTAAATTCATTCAAAAGTATCATAGTTCAGGAAGTTGAAGCAGTTCAAAGAAAAAGTTTTATTATTAGAAATTGGACGTCTAGCACTTGCATCAATCGTCTTAGTCCACAGAAATCCAGGTGTTTCATCATATTCCCATGGGTTAAGGACTGGCTTAGCTGTTAATCTGGCCGTTCCTTTAACTGGTTGACCATAGGTGTATCTAAAATTCAGTTCACAAACGGAAATCTATCAAAACCAGAAATGAACTCCTCAGTACAGTATTTATAATTTACAATTTTTCTGTACTTATGGATTGTCTGTTTAGCAAAGGTTTAAATCTTCTCATTTCCAATGCGATAAGAGCAGAACAGCATATAACAATTGACTGCAGAGTACTTCATTCACCTTAGCTTATCATCTCATTCAGCATTTGAATGTAACAACAAAGTAAGACACATCTGAATTGCACAATTCACAATCATCTGTCCATTTAGCTAGAGCCTGGTATGACCAGTGACACCAAGTCAAGCAAAGGTCCCTTGTCCCATAGTGGGAGGTGCTCATTTCCTTTCTTAGGCCCTCGAGTCTGCAATGGATGAATGCTGCCATTTACAACCCAACTCACACTGATAGCCAGTGGGACATGGTGATCGACTGATTAGAGCACTCACATTGTAATGAAGAGAGTACCGGTTCAAATCTCCTCTGAGATGGCTACTGTGTAGGGAACTTGAACAAGTCCATCACCCACAATTGCTCAGCACCATTGACTGATGCCTGTCAGTAGATAGCGGTACTTAATAAATGCATATCAATAATAATAAGAACAACAACAACAATAATAATAATAATAATAATAAAAACACTGTTTGGTGACAGAGGCATATGTATGCAAACCATGCCCAGGGTCATTACATGGAGTCTACTCAGTATGCCTAAACCCACCCAGTCACATTCCTGTACACTAACTGACACCCCACCATCAGCATCACTAAAGCATTTGTGACTTAAAGATGCACACGTAACATTTAATAATGTTTATGCAACTGTACATGTATAAAATCATCTCTGTCCAAAATTGACAACTCACCTGGCAGTTATGGTAAAAATTAGCGATGGCTGCAAATCGGGTTTGTTAATGTAGAGAAGATAGTAGGAAGGCAAGTCGACACTCACTTCAAATTTTGGAAGAACTAAATGCAACACGTACAAAAGGAAGCATAATGGCCTTGACTTCATAACGGAATGAAAGATGCTATGTAATGTTTAGTAAACCATCAGATTTAGCCAATTTCAGGAAATAATAATGAAGTAATATAAAGTCCAAAAACCAATAAGTCTTTCAGATGGTGAATGGCATAACCGACATATGCATGCAAATGATAGTGACCTACTGCTTAAAATAAATTAACATTTTAACATTGCAATCATTACAAAGGGTTCTGAAAGAACAAACTAAGTTCACATTGTTAAATTTACCGTATTCAGCAACCTCAAAGGTTTTGAAAGCTGCATCAACCTTGAAAATCAACAAGCTACATGTTAGCAATTGAAGCAAGATTAAACTTCCATATTAGTATAACATCCCATTACAATAAGGGCAACTACAAATTGGGCATATTGAAATGGAAACCCTCCATGAGGGCTTCAAAATTGGGGGTGCCAATGCACTACAACACACCTGCACTAATGCTTCACTACACATAGTTCATCTAAATATCCAAATTAAAAGCTAAATCTTTAAAATAACTTATACCACTGCTTTAAGCTTGATAAAGACTCCAGATACCATATTACCTTGGGTATAATGCACAAGCATGTATAATGCACACCCCAAGTTGTAAAATTTATCTTATTGCAAATAACTTAGTACCTATGTACAATACACAGCTGAAGTTCCATGTGCCGATGTAATGCAAACACAAAGCCGGAATCATTAAAACAGGAGCTATAGAACCGTTTGAACGCTAGATATACGATACCGACCTGCCGTTAAAGTTCTGTCGGAAGCTAAATGATGTCCTTTAAGATCGTTTTGGAGGTAAAAGCAGCGGTAGACAGGTGCATTATCATACTTATTGCAGCCTGACCGCTCTAGTACATATTTGTATTGATGGAATAAATAAACAACACGTATGCAGTAAAATGGCGTTCTTGGTTTTAATTGTTTCAAAAATAACAACTCTAAATTAAAATCATACAAATGTTTTAAAAGCTTATATTATAAAAAGTAACCTAATAAATGCAAATGAAATAAATTAAACCAATGTAAACTTCTTCTGTTGCTTTCAATTAGTGCGTCAACGGTCTTCTCGATGGGTCAGTGTTTAAAACACTGAAGAACTTTTTCCTATGCATAATGCACACCCTGACTTTGAGCAGATATTTTTTGGAGAAAATGCGCATTATACCCGAGATATACGGTATTGTCGGTCGAATTGACTCTAGTGCTTTTTAGATCCTATGTCATTAAGTATTTTTCATCTTTTGTATGATTAGCAATCCTATGTGGTTGTGCCTTTTGTGTGTGGTTATGCTCCTATTCTTAAAAACAAAACAAAATTTGTACTGACTTGGGTTTGGACATCAATTTTCCATGTACCCAGAGGAGTTCGATCTGATAATAATAGTTCACCACAGAAAACGCCTGATACAAAAAGACCATAAATAAATCAGCCCAGGAAACCCTCTGGTAACACATGCACAGCATACACAGCAATAATCTTGAAGTAATATAACATGTTATGTGACTGTGCATGAAAAAACCTGGCCCAATTCTGAATAATAAAAATGCACGATAAGTATCCAGAACACAGTTAGGCGTGGAATAGGTCTGAAATGGTTCTGTGCATAATTCTCATCCACTAGGATTGTGACATTGCAACTCCAATGGCTACCTATCTCAAGCTGCATCAAATTTAAAACAGCTGCTATGACCTATCAACACCTTCACACTCGGCAACCTGCTTACCTCAGATCCACAGTTGACTACCACATCCCTGCCCATATCGCACGATCTAGTGATCTTCTGAAGCAGCGTCACCTTCTTGTTGGCAAGGCCATCAGTGAACGAGTTTTTAGCCTCCACTGCTTTCAGTGACATTGCTTTCACTGTCTGGAATAACATTCCTTTACTTATAAGGTCAGCCCAACAATTCTTATCCTTCAAGTGACTACTTAAAAGTTTCTATTCTGTGAATCCGTCACTTAGTTTGGTCCCTCTGCTGTATGTTATCTCCCCTCCTCTTAGCGACAGACCGTGCCTATGATTCTGGCAGATAATTCTCATATTATCCATTCATTCACTCATTCAAATTGTCTGAAGCTGTTTAAGTGTTCTGGTATAGAACAACAGCTTCACAAACTTCCATGTAGAGAGATCGAGCTTGATGATTTGATTATAAAGTTGTCTGAAGAAGCTACAAGACTCCAATTCTACTTGATCATGAACTTAAATTCATGCTGCACATCAGTACACTGCCTGAAAGCTGCTTCATACATATATAAGCTGTGTAATGTTTGGTATACACTTACACTAAAATTGACTAGATGTTGCCAAGGAGCTCATCCAAGCCTTCATCACTTTACGCAGTGTCAGTTTGAAGTAATAATACACATAAATAATAACACTAAAGATTGTATATTTCATAAAGAATGAATAGGCACACCTAAAGCAGCTGCTCATGCAAATTATAAAATCAACCTACCTTTGTCATTTTTTTGCTTCAACCATTGGGCAATTCTGTTGCCATCTTTATCCTGAAATTGCAACAACTAAATTCTATACAAGCAAACATCAAGAAATGTATTACCTCAAAACAGCATCTAGAAATTAAGAAGAACATTAAAGCCAATGTGTTACAGCTACAAAATGACAATTATGACATAGCAGATGAAACCACAACTGTGTTGTAAAAATTATTCACATTTGAATATCAGTACAAAATCTTATACCTATATTGTAAAAATGAAAAATTTTAAGTTCTAAAAGAATGTAATTCAAAGAAAAGTTCTAGGAGTGTTGCTTAATAGCCATAAACATATTATACAATTAAGCTGTTAAATTTTCTTGCGTTTAAGAAGCAAGTCATTTAATAATGCAGTTACAAACATCCTAAAACAATAAACATAAACTCTTGTATTATTATAGTTTATTATTAATTTGTTTCATTTATAACTTCGGATTAAGGCTGAAACCAAGCTGAATTGAAAAAAAACAAAAGCACTGACTCATAACTCAGTATAACGTGCAATTAAACGTTATTAAAAGTTTAGTGAAGCAATCCAATTTCTTCATACTGTTCATTAACCCTTTAATGATGAGTGTGTACTAAAATGCAAGTGAAACCAATGCAGCCCATCGTCATAGTGTTAAGCAGCAGCACAGCAACTATTTTAGTACTGACGAGTTTTGATGCAAAAGCAATGGCAAAACAGGTAAAAAAAACTCTCATTGTTTAAACCAAAACTCATTAAGGACTGGTGTGAACCTCAAAGGCTGAACATAATCACATCTACACAGTGTGCATAAAACTGTCTGCTTGCAGAATTTACTGTTCTGTAAGAGCAAAGATTACTTACACATATGAAGACATCCATCCAATCTTTGTATGGTTTCATATTAGGATAAACGGCCACTACTCTAAACAACACTGAAATACATTGAAATTAATTAAACTCAGTTATACGAAACAGAGGAAATCCATTAACTTTTTGTGACGAAGTGTGCAGCCCATTAATGACTGAATCTGCTTATGAAGAAAAATACATTAGGGTCCTAACGATATCTATTTAACAAGTAAGACACGTTAACATGTAGTACAAGCAGTATCAGCTGTGCTGAATACCCATATAAGCTGTGCACAGCTGCCTGAATACCCATATCAGCTGTTCACAGCTGCCTGAATACAGGACAACAGTCACTAGCTGCAGTTGGCTTTAAGCACTGGTCCTATAGTTCCAGAGCAGGTAAACTTAATACAGCTGCACATGTCTAACCCCCTCCCAACTTAGTAGAAGCTGCAACTGAGATAAATAATGATATTTGTGCTCCACAGCTGCTGCCAGCCTACTGAACTCCGGCATGAGCTAAGCTGCTGTCTCAGTCAATGTGACAACAGCTGTATACCCATGGATACCTTGGCAGTTCAAGCAGTCACTGTCATGCTTTGCAATGTCTGAAAACAATGGATATCTGAATGTAGCCAGAAACATAACTTGTCTGGTATTAAAGCACTTTTGCCACAACCAGAGGGCAACGTTGCCTTTCAAAGCAATTAGACAAAATCATCTGATAGCAGCCTACAAGGCAAGTGCCTTCACATCAGACAGCCTATGTCTTTAAGCTTTCTAGCCACCATTTTACTTCATTTCACATTTTCAATTGCCTCATTTTGCACTTTTATTTCCGCATCTATTGTCTCCTTGCCAAATACAACTTTTTGTCCACGTTTATTCTCAGTGATGCCATACAAAGCAGTTATGCCATATAATATAAAAACAATGCTAGTAATAACAAACAGTTTTACATTACATATATCTGTACGACAGTGTATGTATATAATTTCATCAACCTCAATTCAAATACCTTTCTGTCCTGGTTTGTATAAGGCTTTGTCTGTCTGTACAAAGATGGAAATCGATTTCTGAAGAACTTTCACAGAGCACGAATCAGAAAAGTTCAGATCTCCAGATCCAGTAACTTCGATCTTATAATGAGCTTCCGAAAGAATGGCAGGGGTCTAAACAAATGACAGCAGAATGATCCATCATTCACTCAAGTGACTCAGCGAAGTACAACAGATAAAAAAAGAAATTTTACTTCATTTCAAATACACGCCACATAACATACATCAAGATAACACAAAATCTTACATAAAGAAGTTGTGGACAAAGATCCCAACCTTTAGTCACCTATATATATATTAGAAATCTTCTCCAGTCTGTTGTTGCTGCCATGACAAAATTGGCAAGCATGCCACATTCCAGGTCAGGTCAGTCATAGGCCAAGATGCAATCCCGAAGACAGAGAAACAGCATACAGCGGAAGATTCCAGAAGAGACAAGTTGGTAACTCAAGATCTGAAGACCAGGCACAGACAAGTCAACCCATTGAGAGCTGTTCTTGTCCATAGATTAGTCAAACTAAAAGTCAGAGGACCTGGCTCAGTAAAGACAGTTCTTGAGAGTCAGCATTGAGTGAAGATAGTGGAGTAGATTGAAATTTAGAGCTCTGGATACAATCAACATTGCCTTGAAAGTTATTAGTTATTCCATGGACAGCCAATGCAAGCATTTACAGATCAGGAATACCAGATCCTGTATATCTTCACACTTATAAGGTTTAGTGATAGTGATATAATGGAATCTCAGTATAAGAAGGAAGCGAATCCCCAACTTCATTTTCTGAGCCCTGCACATAAGTGTAGGAGCAACCCCTCCCCTTCACCACCTTATCTCCCGTGAACAGCTAGTGGTTGATGTACTTTGTTTAGTGAGTTTAGTATGCGACAGTGTGGTGCATGACAGCCTAGTGGTTAGCGTGATGGACTGTCAATCGAGAGGTCATGGGTTCAAATCCCTACCACGGCACAAAGTAGTGTCATGATTTCTGTTCCACCTGCATCCCTAGCCTACTCAGCTACAATGAGTACACAACTCGTACACTGTTAGTGGGAAGATGAGATGGCAAGGGACCCACTAAGAAAAATGAAGTCGCTAACACTTCATACCCATGGCTGCCCCAGGCTAGCTTAATGGGACTGCTCTCCTCTCCACTCTTCTTATGCTGTGACAACAGTGGAAAAGAATCCTAATATCTTTCTGTCCTGGCAGGGATTTGACTTCTGACTCTTAGTTGAAAATCCGAGTAGATTAACCATTAGACAGTAGCATATTTGTCATAGCACAATACTATGGGTACAGATGGTTCCCCGAAAGGGTGTTATTATGAGGTCTCAGTGTCCTCAAAATATTCTACAATAACAACTTGAGAAAGTGTGGATCAAACGAAATCAGAGCCTTACCGGCAATGTTATCAAGGTAGTCAGACCTAAACCTGTCAATCAGAAAACATCAAACATAATAAAACTGACAGGTTCCATATCAGCTCCAAGTACAATCAGGTCATAACCGACAGTTTAGTCATCCTGTCCTCTTCCGGAAGTTCCGGTTACTGATAACATACATTACAGGTATATAAATCAATATGTATACATTTGCATCACAATGTGACAGTGGTAAGTCCATCATCCCAAATTCTTTATCTCAAATTAATCAATGAACTGTATTAAACAATTACACACATTTCAATCAGCGGAAATCAAACTGCTCTCTGTGATAAATCTTAATTTGCAGTTTAAATGCTAAGTAAGAAAGCATAAAACAAGAAAATCTATAATGATTAATCATACTTCCTTGTTGCTGGCTACCATCAATCGGCATTATCTTGGAGACAAGTACAGAGCCAGAAGATTCTCCAACAACTACAATACTCAGGTTGGCAAGACTGGTTTTGAACGTAGTCACGCTCACATTGAAGTCTACTCCAGAACGGATGTGTCGTGGAAAAAGACAAAAGTAGGAACTGTATTGGAAAAGATTGAACAATTGTCAGTGCCAATGAAAAAAATCTAAACTGCTACCACTGTAGCAGTATTGTGGCTGATATATTGTGTGTTCAATATAAACACAAAAACAAACATATACTCAGCACTTGAAAGGTTCCTATATAAGTAGATAACATCAAAACCATCACATAAATTACATACTGACATGATCAAATAACATCATAATTAAATTACTGTTTAAATTACATTACCTGTTACATTACATCTCATGATTAACTATGTGGATGACCAGGCAGGGTTGAATATCCATGGGTAAGTATGGAATTGATCACAAGAGCTTTGTTCACATAAAGGCATCGCACAAAGGCATCGCAAAACTAATACTGTCACCCTAATCAGGCTAAGTGCCTCTGAAGACTGAATACACTGGTTCCCATGACTCAGCTTTCTTTGAGAACTGTAGAATCTCAAGATTAGGATTATGAATGATAAAGACTCACATATCAGCACCAGAGACAACTGTTAAATGAATCATCAGTACTGCCAAACCAAAGGTTGGGGTAGACAGTTTAGCAGCAAGTTGCAACATTGCAGGAGACCAGATGCCAAACATCTCTATCTTTTGTTCTGTTGAAAAAGAAATACACAGAACAGTCATAACAGAAATCAAAGAACCAACGTTTATATCGGCAATTCACAGAACTTTACAACTTCCCCTTACAAGTTGCAAATATAAATTGCTCAATAACAAGTCATCATTCACAGACTAATGGCAGAGGGACAACAGGTCTAAGGGAGCTCACCAGCATCTCCTATTATCTGGTGGTGCAGACTTGCAGTTCATTTGATCGAGCCTTAATATCACCCATCATAATAGCTCAAGATTCTTCTTCCTGGAGCTGCAAAGGCTCCACTGCTCTTGATTGGAATCTGTTGGGTGAGCTCTGACTATGCATATCTGTGGGAGCTCACCAGTCAAGTTGTCTCAGCACAATTTTAACTTTTTGTTTTATAATGACCTAGAAATCATTCAGAGTGGTGCAGGCAGCGCCTTTGCGAGTTACCTAAATGGTGCTATAGTAAATGTCTACATACATACATTATACATACATCAAACATAGAAATATTATTGCACAATTCAGCAAGACACACTCAACACCTACAATGCAATCAGATATTTCTTTCTAGAAACATGCAACTGTCTTCTGAAGTTTCTCACAGACTTGCTTTACCTAATGGGAACTTATTGTCGTCACGTACTACTCCTGTGCCACCCTACAACCACCATCATCAACAATTTACACTGTAGCCCTATGCTGTCTCCTCGGCTTTATCTCACCCCCGGATTCTGACCTGGCACTGAAAAGGACCAAACAACCTGGCTACAGCAGACTTGATTTGATATAGCACCGGCAAATAGGCTGATCTAACAGACGTTGCATTTAGAAATTTAGGAGATTAACATTACAAAAAACTACTTTACAATACAAAAATTAAACATTTTGATGCATTAATTACACAACAAGCATCTCTCCTGACAGAAATGACATTTAACTAATCCGGAAACATCTGCACATTATCATCAACACACCATGCTAAGGGCAATGTTAACATTTGAAGTAAAGCTGAATTACATTATCATGATGCTTTGGAAAGAACCAGTTGAAAGATCCAAAACATTAAAATAGGTTATATTAAGCTCATAAATGGTAGAAAATCTGAAAATGGAAAGCCTTGTATAGCCTACATGTCAAAAAACAAATGCAGGAAAAGCATAAACATGGGTAGGTTATGTTCTAACATTAATAACTCATGTCTATCTAATCAACTGCTTTTAGTGTATAATAGTCTAGTGGTTTAGCATGCTGGACTGTCAAGAGGTTGGGGATTCAAACCCCACAAAAAAATTCTTTATGTATGCCCCTAGCATTGGACTAAAAGAAAAGAATAGCAGTCCTTGAAGCTAGCCTTGAACGGCAGTCAGGGACATGAAGTGTTAACAACATAGCTATGCATACATGTAGAAATTGACAACACTGACATAAGTTTGCATAGCCAAACAGTGCCATCATCTATTCAGGCCTTCCTTTAGAACGGATATGGCAGCTGGAACTCCTGCTGCATGCACCTGCTTTGTGGATTTCATATTTTGGTCACACTTCTGATTATGTGAATGATAAAATTCATTGGCTCCCTGCCTCAAATGCCACAATGCAAGATTTTGGAGTTGATATAGCAGTGGCATCTTGGTAAATATTTTGCACATGCCTGCTAGCAGTAGCTTTGTTGCCTTGCCTGCCATAGCTCTGCAAATTCTTTGCTACACAATGCACGGCAAACTCCATCTACTTAAAACAAAATCTGACAATGTAACATTGCACCATTTCAGTGGTTGGGTCAACTCCTCTACATGGGAAGTCCTTCCTCTAAATGTGGAGCTTCTAATGGTTAGGGATATTAAACTTCATTTTCATCAACAACTGAAAGTTTTCTGGGTTGGAAAAGCTTCTTTACAGATCTCTTCAAGTTGAGTTGTATACACTCACTGATTGAAAAACATGCCAAATTTAATTAAACTATGCACAAACACAAAACTCATTAGAGACATAAAGAGAAGTATCCTTGAAGGCAAAGAATCTCATTAAAATTCTGTGTTTCTTTGTATACAGTGTATAATTATAGATATATTATATACAAATATATGAAGAAGCAATGAACAGCCAGCATTTAATTGTGACTATACATCAACCTTGTGCAGGTGTACCGAGCAGACCTATAAATTTCTGCACTGCAAACCAACTACATTTTGCACAGACGAACACTGATTTCCGTAACAAATACTATAATTAAAAAATCACATCCCTTGAAATCTTTCAAATTTAATTTCCTAAGGGCCACTCCAGAAGTAAATACGAATCATTCTTACGGTATATTATTAATATTATCCAACATCTTTCACCAAATCCAGTCTTGGATGGCAGAAAACAGATTACACTTAAATCTTTCAAAAACTGTATTTCTTCTCTTTGGAACTCCTCAACAACTGAATAAATTTAATTTTTGAATTCTATTCACCTGGGCACTGTTGTCATTAAATGCAGCTCTGTTCAGACCACAATTTAAGTGTTGTGTTTGACTCAAACCTCTCATTTAATGAACACATCAACTCTATTATGCAAATCTGTCCAATACCACATCAGTGATATCCACAGAATTACATGCCACATTCCCTTTTGCGCCCTGTTTGTTTGGTTACAGTAATGCCCTGGTCTCCAGCTGTCTCGAATAGGCTACTGCAAATCGCTTCTTACTGCAATGCAAAAGCTAACTTGATAAAGCTTCAAAGAGTCCATGGGCATATTAGGGGGGTTATGGGTTCAAACCCCTGAAATAAATGCATTAATGTTAATAAAAACTAAATATGTAGAAAACTATGACCATGTTTAATGAAATCCCTAAAACCTAAAAAAACAAATTGTTCCCTGGCTATGCTCCTGAAAGAGTCCAAAACACCTTGGCCAGAGCTATCACTAAAATCCAAAATACAAGCACACCTCACCAATGTATTTAAATCACTACATTGGCTGCCCATAGAGAAACTAATCGTGGGAGACTCTACACTTCAGACAATCTTGAGTCCTTGCCAACTCAGCAGTCCTCTTTGTACTATAGACTGGTCTTCTGGCTCATTCTTAATATTGGGTGGACAAGGACGGATCTGGGTAGCCAGGTCTGTTGCTGGCCCTACACTATAGAACTCCCTTCTAGCAAAAGTACGCTCTGCAGTCTGTTCTGACCTTCAGATCTCAACTAAAATCTCATCTTTTCCTGGACTCATTCCCTCCATAGGCTGTTTCCATGTCATCTTGGATTCCCTTCTAGCTTTTGACGTGACTCACCTTGGATTTTGGCTTGCATAACGGTTTCGCATGGCTGCGACCATCAACTCATGCCCTGAGCATTACGACACTGGTGCTAAAGAAGTTCTTATATTAGATGATATCCATAAGATCCAGCGGCTCCGGTTATCTTTAACGACAAAATTTAAGGAACTTTTCACCCACAGGCTATAAGCATAGAACACAACTGGCTCATAAATAAATTAACGTTTTCATTAAATAAGCTATGCATTTTCTATTCACTATAGTCAGGCACGTAGCGAGACGCTTTAATTCAAGAGGAGGCAACTTCACAGACCATTGGCAAAATCCTGGTCATTGGGGTCATTGGTCAATAGAAGTACTAGTGTATTAAAAAAGCAAGAGGAGGCAACAGTGTTACTGTCTCCTCGTGCCTCAATGTAGCTGTATATACGCCTATGACTATAGTCGACATAATAGGCCTATATAGCAGCGGTTTTCAAACGGTGGTACGCGCACGGTGGTACGCTCACCACTATTGGTACGCAGGTCGCGGTAAGCGGTACGTGAAAAATTTAAAACATTTAAATGACTAGTTAAGAGTTTATGCCCATCTTTCTTTGAACAGCTTAGCTATTCTAAGTCCACCACGCGCTTCTTCGTATTTAAAGTTTCAATGTGTTTAACCTGGGACTATTATTACTATTATTGTCTCAGGTTTAACCTGGGATTATTATTACTGAAAGGGATTCGAAACGGACGAAAATTGGGTCATTGCCCTAGATTATGTCTGTGACTCTGATTTTACATCCGGGACCTTTGCAGGTCAGATCAGTTTTAGTCCGTTTCTTTTCTGGACGATTGTCGTAACGAAACGAAAGCGACTTAATTCAATAAAAATAATTTGCAACGTATGTATCTTGTAAATTATTAAAACAACGTCGAGAATGATTCATTTGGCGTTGTTTGCGTTTGCTCCGTCGAGAGTATTTACCGGCTGAGTGCCCGGATGACAGTGTAATTTAAAAAATAGATGGTCACATACATCGCCCGCGATGTTTCAGAAAAGACGATCTCTGATTGGCTGACATATTGCCGCTGCGTATCCCGTAATAATAGTCCCAGGCAGGGTTCGAATCGGACCGGAACGCACCGGAACGGCGTTCCGGTTCTTTTTTTGACGACCGGAACGCCGTTCCGGTTCCTTTCTGAAAAAATCTCGTTCATTTTCATAATTTGTCAAGGAATATTGAAGACTTTCCTTTCGCACGGGTTCAACCATGAATATTTAGCAAGTCATCTGATTGCCGTATGTATAGCGACGGTGCCAGTGTAATGGTAGGCCATAAAAGCGGAGTGCTGAAAACACTTGCTGTCGCATTTCCAGGTATTATTCGATGGCATTGCCTCTGTCACAGAATCGAGCTAAGTGTTGGGGACACTTTGGAAGAAGTGAGTGGAGTGAATCACTTCAAGTGCTTCATGGACAAACTATACAGCGTCTACAGCCAATCACCAAAAAACCAACGAGCGTTAGCTGCCTGTGCAGCAACACTGGACATACACCTGCAGAAGATCGGCAGAATATTCACAGTTCGTTGGGTTGCGTCAAGCTATCAGGCCGTGCTGGCTGTCCACAGGAACTATAATGCTCTTCATGATCATTTCGAAGCTGCCGCTGGAGATCCGTGTCGAGACAATGCACAGCGACAGCTGTACCGTGGACTTGCGGATTCGTTAGCATCCGAAGCGTTCATAGTCAATCTGGGGTTAATGATCGACGCCCTTCAAGAACTAAATAATATATCACTGGAGCTACAGAGAGACGAACTAACTCTAGCACGAGCCTATCAAATCATCAATCGCACAGTGCGTGCACTGGAGAAGATGAAAGAACAGTCTCCTGAGCACATAACTGAAAGTGTCAGTGGTGTTGCTGAACACAGATATCGCAATGTCCATGTAATTGCACACAAGACAGGCAGCCGCAAACAAGCTGCTATTGAGCGCAATCAGTTTCTTCAGAGTCTGGCTGATAATCTGCGCAGTCGCCTTTACACAGTCATTGCCTCCAACGTTTCAGCAGAAAACTCCGTTCAGAAATCTGACAACATATCGGAATTTGAAGAGCTCATTTCACAGGTAAATATAAATGCGACTACTGGCAACTGAACTGTTCATTTACACATGCAGCCATTAATTTCGACATGATGCGCTGAATATGTATGATTTTACTGGTCCAGTCTCACCTCAGCCATAATGCAGTTTAAATGTGCCTAAATTTATTTCTGTTACATTGATATTGCTAATTACAAAACTATGTGTTGCTTGTTTCTTTTGGTTCCTTAATGGTAATGCCAACTTTCCATTATTGTGTCATCAGCTGCAGGTGCTGAACAAACATTCGTGGCCAATGGACGTGACAACACCGTGGAGTGACGGTGAACAACGACTTGCCAAGCTGTGTAGGCGACTTCATGTCGACTTCAATAAGACGCAGAGAGGTTTCCGAGACTTTGTCGACAATGGAGGTACACGTGTACCTGATGACATGATGGAACTTAATTTTGCTGTCGACACAATCCCTGTGACATCAGCGGATGCTGAACGCGGCTTCAGTGCGATGAACATGATGTGTACGCCCCTTCGAAATAGGCTTGGTGTTGAGCGGCTTTCCACCTTGATTTTTGTTAAACTTGTTGGACCGTCCCTGCAGGACTTCAACCCACTTCCGTACGTGAAGAAGTGGCTAGCCATGGGTCACCGCGGCGCATTCGAAAACAAGTCAAGGAAATGCGAGCACCGTGAAGAGCCACGTTACAATCACATGCGAAAAATCTTTGAATGAATTTGTCGTAGATTTTGCCTGTTATACTTTCATTTCTTTATTGTTGATATCACTGCGGTATTGTTGCTCGACTTGAGCACTTTGTTTAGTTATTTTCATAAAATAACAATTTCTTTTAAAATTTGTTAATGACTTCATCGTTCAGAAAAAGCTGCAAAGAGAGGCCAAAACGTGCCTCATGTGATACCACCTGCTGCAAAATGCGTTTGTTTCTGGGGCTCCGCCCCAGACCCCGCTGGGGGAGCTCACGACGCTCCCTCAGACCCCCTAGTCGCTATGTCTTAGTCAGCGTTCCGGTACTTTTTCGTTTAGGACTCGAACACTGGTCCCAGGTTTAACTTTACGATGCTCCCCAAAATAATTAATTGCACGGGGGCTTCGCGCTCACCTGTAGTTTTCTGACCTTTGCTGGTGGTACGTGCACCAATTTCGATTTTTTTTACCAGGTGGTACAATAAAAAAATAAAGTTTTAAAACCGCTACTAAAAGGCCTAGAGTGCAAAACAATTTATTAGTCCTAATAATCAAACTCTGCCAATCTCTGATTATTTTCATTGCTTAGGCCTAATACATAAAAACAAAAGAATTCTGCTTCTTTGAAGTTTCTCTTACTTGAAAAGTAGTTTTTAGATCAATAACCGAACATGAATTAAAACATTACATCCATGCCTCGTAAACACCAATCGTCCATTTGCGCAGACGCTCTTATCCAGAGCCGTATATATTCGGCTCTGAGTCTCTCCATAGAAAGCGTCATGTGACTTTTCAAAATCATCTATACACCGCAGCGCCCCTGGCGACTAGTAAGTATCAGATTTTTATGTATAGCAAATGCATTGTAAAGTAACTTCAAAAGTAAAAAATTGTACAGGTAGTTGAAAGTAAAACATTATATTGCCTATGTGTGCTGTAATGTCGTAAATAACAAATTATGATATCTGATCTAATTTTGAAGCTATTTAATTTATCAAATTTGTGCACTGGTGGGAATTTGAACCCCAACCTATCAATTCAGACCAACGCGCAAACCACTACACTATCGAGCACCCCCTCACAGAAGCGTCAACTATTATTACTGGCATTAGGCTATTATTTGCATTTACCATAAGGTGTGTTTCACCCAAGCGCTTGTTTCTTTTCAGTCATTAGAGGTGTTGGAGAGACCGCCATTGTTGCTGATTTTGCCAAGCGTCTCAACAAACTGATTGGTATGCATCAGCGAGCTGAAGTTTGCGTTTCAATAGCAAGTTTAGCAGCTCCACTGTCGAATACAAAGGATGTGCACTTGTAAGAGGTTCCCTATCAGCATTTCCAAGGGCATTACATGGGACCCATATAGGCTCCACACGGGTCCCATATGAGAGTATGGGTCCTATATGGGCTCTGTGTGGGCATCCTGGCAGGGTTGCCAATGTAACCTAACTATTATGTAGCTGCAGCCTGAATGCCACAGTATTGGGGTGAGAACATCAGGTCTCTTATCATTGATTCTTGATAGACCAGGTAGTTCTTTTAGAGTATGGAAGCCAGCACGGATTATTATTTTTGTATTATTTGTTAACCGGAGGTAAGTGTGAAACCTCACAACACAAACAAATAAGTGAAAATGGCTTACTGTTTAAACTGTTTGTGGCAAGAACCATATCATCCAGTCTACAAAGCACTCAAGAAAGATGCAAATGTCGAATGGAAGTCATTATTGCAATATTTAGATTGCAAGGATGCAACCCTTCATGAGTCTCCAGCGGATCTTCTAGTTAATTTAGGGATCGATTATGACATATTCTGCAGTTGCAGCAACAGCATTTGTTAACAAGGAAATCTAGAAACAACAGAGGCAACAACAGAGGCAAGGAGAGCAGCTGTGGGGATAGCAACAACAATCTGGCTGGTGAAATCTATAGTGATTTGCAGCATCTTCTGCCGAGTCATTTTTTTTGTTATTTATTCAGCTCTTTCTGACATTTTATGTCATAAAACAGTAATTTGTTACTTGGTGTACAAGGTTTTGTACATATTCTGATATTACTTCCCTTGGCACTAAAGTCATAGAAGTTTAGGGATTTTTTTACTGAATTGGTTTATAGTAGGCCTAACTTATCAAAACACTGTAATATAGCAGCTTCTAAGTACCTCACAAATGTGATGAACTGTTATAATTACTTGTTGTCTAGAACACAAAATGTGTACAAATATTTAGTTCTATAGACATATACAACAATCTGCTGCTTTCCAACTGCTGCAAGTTGGTATGCGAGAATATTTTCAATTGAGGCACATAGCTAAAAACAGCATCACCTTATCTCTCTCTCTCTTTCTCTCTCTCTGTCTGTCTGTCTGTCTGTCTCTCTCTTTCTTGCCAATTCAATGGTTCTTAATTAAACTAGCACTGATTTGGACCTTACCTGCCAATCGATTTTGTTTTGACTGAGCGGTTAGCGTCTGTGATAAGCTGGTTCCCGTGACTGCTTTTTTGGCCATTATAGAAATTTCAAGATTCATTACAGTTAAGCGTTCAGAGAGACTAGTGTCAAGATGTAATGTAGGGGCACTGTGGTGTAGGTATATGTTCGGTGCCTTGCAGTCGGTCGGGTTCGAATCCACCTCAAGCTGCCGCGTCTGGGCAAGTGTCACTGAAAAAAGTTGCTCATGCGCTTCGGCGTGAAACTCCGATTCAGTGTCTGTGCTGTAGTTGGGAGTGCCTCTGAGTAGAAATCTTGAAGGGGCACTATAACAAGTGCTCATGATGCATACATACATACGTAGGAAAATGACTAGAATGCATGATACTAATAAAAAATACAAAAACTTTAGTATTTTATACTGTAAAAATTATTCAGTGTAATATATTTTCATTTCTGTTTGCATGTTTTACTAATACTAGCTTGCATTTAAAATACTTGAGCAGTGGTGAATATGTGTCATTAGGCTACAGAAGAAACCGTGGGAAAGAAAAGTTAAAATTATAATTTAAACTCAAACAGTTCATAAATTCTGCAGTGAACTGGATAAGAACCCTTTAGAGGATCAAACACCTTTAACAATATTTACAGTGCCATAACTGACCTAGATGACTGAGCATAGGTTGATTTAAAAGTAACTGTCTGTCTGCCTCACTCTCCGGATCTTAACCTCTGCCTATCGATGCTGTTTTGATTAAGTGCCTGTGAATAAGCTGGTTCCCGCGACTTCACTTTTGTGGGGGCTGTAGAAATCTCGAGTTTACGATTAGGATTGCAAACTAAATTTACATTACCATTACCCCATAAAAGTAAGCACTTGCCACTCATTATTATATGAAGATTTATATTATAAAGTGCAAGGTAATATAACTACATACAACGCATATGTGCTAATAGTAGCTTGATGACATGAAAAAGTAAGTATTTAATTTAATTAAAGCTGCATGTTACTTTTGCTAAAAACCTAGATGACTGAGCATAGATTTTAAAGATTTTAAGAAGGGAACAAGATGGTTAACTAAAAATATTGTCTTAGCCAGTCTGTAACTAGGTTATGTGCAAATATAAGTAATGAGATTCGATTAAATCAGAACAAATAAATTCTGTCCACTCAAGCAGGGCAGCGTAGGCCTACATTTGTCTAAGTCTAAGAAATTTAATAACATTGTCATATTGAAGTAGTTTTATTCAACGCCTATTGGTAAAATTTAATAATGTTAGTCAACTTGAAAGCATGCTGCACATTGTGCAGCCATTAATTGCAGCAAAGTAAGCTCAAAAATAACCTGGGTTATCGTTTTTAGGTTTCAAGCATTTTTTATACAGAACAGTGTTACTTCTGCCGACAGACCAGAATGCATCATGCACCCTAGTTACGCAATTTCTTCATCAGTGATCCATCTCATTCCATTCTTTGAGACTTTTTGGACGGTGGTGTTATAAACAAGGAACCCAAGGAATCTACATTATAGTTTCTTGTGAGGAACCGATTACATGCTGAGGTAGTCCAACATTTTTTTAACAGCTGATGTACAGGTCACCCATTTCAAGAAATTTGCTGGTCTTCATGGCTTAGTTTCTTGGGTGCTTTAGAAATCTTGAGATTACGCTAGAAGTTCACGTTAAAAACTGTGACAGTCCGGAAAACACAGTACATTATACTCAACCATTAAATATATACCCATGTTTTTAACAATTAACTGAAAATATTAGTTATAAGCAAGTATTTGTTATGTACATATTCATATGTATTAAGCTGTTAAGCAACATGCTATTATAATACACATTGTTAGTACTAATAATAATTAACAGTGGATTTTGAAAAACATGTGTCCACAATATTGCAACAGTAACAATGTTGATGGAAACTACATTTAACTGGTAATGTCATTAGTGAGAATCATTAATAACACTGATATTGATAGTAGAAACAGTACAGAACACTGGTAATAGCATTGCTAACAAAATACAACTGGCCCAGGTAGCTACACATGTGAATCAGCGAGACGATGCCAGTTCATATATACTGAAGTGGCTTATTTAAGAGATTTACCATAAATCTTGGGCTAGCACAGTCTGTACATGGGGACCTTAAATGGCATGACACCTATTCAAATGGGTAGCACTGGTGAAGGATCTCACCTGATCAATTCATTGAAACATGAGCAGGGTTGAGGTTATACAGTCACCATACAAAAATGTATACATTTAAATTTTTATTTTACACCTATAGGTAAAAAACAACAGAACACAGTCCAGACTGTTTAAGAGAACAACAATATACTGATGCTTTCAGATGACTACATCTAGTGAAACAAGTTAATATCTTAACAGAAATACCCTGCATCACAAAAGCACAGAACAAGATAATTGCTGCAGTATTATGTCAACTTTAACTAGGATTACAGTCTAGAACTTTGATTATCCCAACAAAATCTGCAGGGCAGTTAAAATACCTCTTTGCTAACAACCAAAAGTATTAACAGAAGTCTTCAAGATTGTACATGTGCTGCAGGCAATTTTTTCTATTTTTCTTTCATTTCAAATGGAATTTCAAATCTGTCAGAACTGCAACATCATGAAGTCTTGGGTCAACCTAAGTTCAGCGCCTACATCATATCTCTGGAAGCCACCTTATTTGCAGTGAACTGAACTTATAAAATCTCATGTATAATAATAGTCTAGATGGATTTACTGTATATAAGCCTAGATCAGTGCTTCTCAAACTGTGGTCTGCAAACCAGTGCCGGTCCGCAAGTGACAGGTTACCAGGTTGTGAGCAATAACAGAAATCAGAAATT
This sequence comes from Aporrectodea caliginosa, assembly GCA_020284085.1. NCBI lineage: Eukaryota > Metazoa > Annelida > Clitellata > Crassiclitellata > Lumbricidae > Aporrectodea > Aporrectodea caliginosa. The sequence goes on from JACEVL010000391.1 coordinate 1,096,281, forward strand.
TGATCGTACTCAAATAAGCTATTTGATTGTATACAGTGTAAAACATAAAAATTAGAACACAACATGGTGTTCATACATAATAAACGGTTTTAAACAGGCAACAGTAACAAAAGTATTTTCGTAATAAACAGTGACAATAATTATTATGAACTCTAAATTTGAATTTAACATGTTATAAAAGGTCCACATGTAACGTAAAGCTGATGTTGAAAAGCACCAATCCATGGTAAGACTGGTGAAACAATTACTGGTTCGCAGCATCAGAAACTTTGAGAAGCACTAGCCTAGATGGCAGCACTAAGAAAGTTATTATTCTGGGAAATCGCCTAGTTTAGGAAGAGATTTCTCACAAATTATAACTCTCATACAGCTGTGGAAACTCTTCACAGCGTTATCAATTCAATTACTTTAACAAACATTATTTATCTACTGTCTGCTATCACAGGATACCATTTTAGTTTACTCATTTCCTCAAGTTATGACATTCACTTGACCTGACTTGTTAATTTTGCAACAAGGAAGGAAACTGAACACAAAGACAGATATACAAAAAGCATGAACTGTACAGGGCATTTCCTTCATTTAAAAAAGAATGACAAGGAAACTGGAGCCCTGGGACATATGGATCAAAGCCGAACTTATGGTTTCTCTGATACATGCAACAAGACAAGAATTTAACGCAAACCACACAAAAGACACCACACCACGACACAGGATGTTAACATCAGCTGTAACGGACATCACTCAGAATAAAAAATACTTTTCTTAGTCTGACAGTTTTGTCACATCATTACATTACACTCTGATTGTTACTGCAGGACAGCAGTCCACTTGTCACATTACGCCTTTGCTATTCTTGTAATCAGTTTGTATCCACAGGAATCCTTTGCAGTTCTGAGCCTTTCAGATGCCACCAAAAACAAAGATGTCATGCATAGCACCCATTGGACAGATCCATAGACCTTCTGTTCACTCAGTTTTCACAAATGGGGAGCTGTACGCTGAAAGCCCCTGCTAACACAAACGAGGTAAAAGCGTTCCTTGGCTCACAACAACAAACAATGCTACCTGGCAAGTGTTCAAGTAAATTTCACATCAAATACTGACTGCTTCTCGCAGCACAAAACCAAACAGCACGTCGCTGGCTCCCTGGCAGAGAACGAGTGATTCTTCCCAGCACCAATCACAAACCAATTACTCCTGTCATGCATGACTAGACATGTACTGGCTGATCGGTTTGATATCGCTCGAATGTATACTTGATGTTGTTATCGCTCGAATGCGAGCGTCCAGAACGACTGCTCGGTGGAGTGCACGGATGGCGGAATGGCGGAGGTGAACGAGAAGTGCAGACGCTCGACCCGCAGTGGGAGTTACGGTGGACAAACGGACCATAGGCTGCCAAGACTGATGGAACAGTCTGTAGAGGGTAACACATTGCACTGGCACCCATGTAGCTATGCTGATATGTTGTCAGATGACCTTTAATGAAATTTAAATTGAAAAATTATTCAGCCAAGAACAAACATCAATCAAGAGCGTACCAGCAAACAGTATATTACCAGTAAATGCACAGAAAAAGATTTATATTTTATATCTGATACTTTTTATTTAAACTATATGATATCAGTTTGTCTAGCTTTAATACATCCTTTTATAGTGCAATATGTACATGCAGATTTCAGATCTGCAAATATTTTATATTTACATATTGTTATTATTAGAGACAAGACACAAATTTTGTTGTGTGGGAAGCACTTGTTCAAGGTCCCACACCATAATCGTTTCGAAGAAATTCGAACCCAAACTCTCCAAATTGCAGGCCTAACGCTCTAACTAATTGCCCTGTCCCAATGTTGTGAAACAAGAAATGTATACATTAAATCATGTAGACACAAAGACCTTTAAATACAAACACCTAACGATTCCCAAAGCATAAACATATAGCATGAGAGGATAGAGTCAGAACATAGCCATGAAATAGGCTTCTATGCCTACAAAGAAATCATTTGAACAATTTTCCTCCTAAATTCAACAATTTTCAGTTTCTCCATCAATACCGCTGTTCACCCACTATTATTTGCCTTAGGCTCCTCCAGTTATCACCCCACAGACTTTTTTCACTCCAAATTAAAGTGCCACCTCTTCAAGAATTGCCAAACCAATCCATCCAATCCTATGCCTTCCGAGCTTTCTTGTCCTCAACAAAACCTGTTTTAACAGATCCTCTATCTCCTCTCTCTGGTCTCTATGGCAACCAATCACAGATCTTCACTTGACATCTCTCTGGGCGACTCCTCTGAAATGACGTCACGCTCCTCGTGAATAAGCTGGTGCCCTGAACTTGAGTAGTGCTTTTCAAATTTGAAGTTTACGATTAAGATATATGACAGGTCCTGAAAAATGAGTCTTAAGTTGGATTTTTCACAGTTTGAGATTTTTAGTTAATGAAACGTGTATTCAATTCTGTTTAAAATGATTTATCATTTATGTTAAGTTGTTCCTGAAACAATTACACCAAGTTGTTCCAGAGACATTTTCAGTTGAACATATAACCATCATATTATAAGGAAATGGAGAAGGCTCACATGATTATCATCAGCGGGAAATGTGGGAAGCATTATCTCTAGCGATAGGAAAAACCAATGAATCACTGGCAATCAGTAACCTTACGGTAAATGAAGCCTAGTCATTTGCTAGCACTTCAGAAAATTGAGAATGAAGAGACACTACAACAAACAGTGCTAAGAGCAAAGTTGAGGTTCTTTGGTCATGTCATGCGATCAGTTGAATAATTAAAATGGCCAAACCTTGCAAATTATGAATGATATGACTGTCATTTGACAGCACTTCAGAAAATAATTGTGCCCTTGAATAATTAAAATGCAAACCTTGCAAATTATGAATGATATGACTGTCATTTGGCAGAAGATGGCCAAAATTTGACCCAAAAATAGGATTTGTCATCTCTCATCACGGTTAATGCATTAAACTCATTAAATTAACCATTTACAAGTATCAAACATCTAGCTTTATGTGAAAGTGTATAGATTAAGAACTGTTTTAACAAAACATATTAAAAACTCAATACATTTTATTTCAGCCTTATGCACCTTTTTCTGGTAAGACTTGTTTTGTCAGAGCAGATCAAATTTTAAATTTTTTAGCGGTGGCTGGGCTGGAAGTGCCTCTGAGTAGGCTTCTTGAAGAGGCACTATATAAATTTCCATAATGAAAAAATGTATGAATGACATTTCAAAGGCTTGCAAACAGAAAAGACACATTGTATGTGTAATTTATGTAATCACGTGTGTACAGACGTGCAGTGCAGTGTTAATTCACCGTCTGACAACAGACAGCATTACACATTCATACAGACTCAGCTTACCCATCTTCCCGATTTGTGTGGTCGGCACCGAGCCGTTGTGAGTTACGACGGTTGCTGAGCCTGGAGCAGCTGCTGCAGCAGCAGCCGCTGTCGTTGCACTGCTGCTGCTATCGGGAAGGGATTTGCCGAGGCGTTGGCAGCAGCAGCAAGCAAGGCAGGAGATGCAGACGATCACAAGGACGACGGAGCCAACGGAGATGGCAAGCGAGGCGGCAATGCCAAGCGAAAGGAATTTCGACAGAAAAGAGTCGCCTGTTAACGGAAAATGAATATCAATAACAGACAGCTACGCTATCATCAATGTCACATATTTTAATTATTATCATTATCATTATCTGCAAATATGGCTTCGTCATCAAAAACCGATTATTACCGTCCATACTTAAACTATCTGATTGTTATCACCAGGATCTGATCAATGTCCATGACTGAATTGCAATGTCTTTAAGTCAGCATCTAACCATCAGTAGCTGTTACATCCTCATCTAATTCCTTTGTCCATAAATCATCCTATCAGCAGCAGCAGCAGCAGCAGCAGCAGCATGACAAATTGACAATGATCACAAGGCAATGTTAGTGACCGATTCAGACAGGGCCAACATCACTGTGACAGTCACGTGTAACTGGTGACTGAAAGAATCACAAGCTACCTATATGAATTGCAAGGGACTTATGGGTGTTATTTCCAATCAATGTGAATTACCTAGAGGTTTGTGACCGTCACAAACCGCTAGGTCTATGGCACCTGAAAATCCCCTGTGTAGCACACAACCTAAGTCTACAAAAGATCTCTTAAAGCAGCTAGCCTGTCAACCAGGGATTGGCATGTAAGCTTAAAGGTGGAGAATTTCACAGTCATTGCTACTAGCAGCTTTTGTCAGCAAAAGGACTTCCAAGCCATGGACTTTCAAAATTGCATCAGCAGTAACTATAGAAAATTGATTTTGGCCATTATTCTCACATCTATAAGTAAGGACGACCAAAATTATATTCCCGAGTTCTTTTTCAGAATATCTAGCGATAATAGCTTGCTCTACCAATTAGAAAAACCTGGGCGGCTAGCTTGCCCCAAAAACACACACACACTACCATTTGAATCTGTACAGAGTTGCGTCTGTGTCAACTTTATTTAATATGAATAAATAAATATTGATTGATTGATTGATTGATTGATTGATTGATTGATTGATTGATTGATTGATTCTAGAGGCTTTCCAGCTCTGTCAGCACAATTAAATTTCAAACTAAACACTTAGTAAACAGGACAATGTTGCTAAACTCTAACATATTATGCAGACCAAATACCAAACACTGTTTTGGATAGGTTTCTCAAAAGTATCGTATAATGTCTACATACTGCATATGCCACCACAAAATCAGCCAGCCAGAAAACATGGACATAAATGGATATTATGGATGCAAGCCACTCAGAATATTTAGAAATAAGCTGGCCGCCAGCAAGCCAGTCAATTGTCATGTACACCAACCCAAGTGGTTCTAAATGAGCCGATCAAAATCAACCAGTTTGTGACTGTGCATTGTGTGTCTATCTGTCCACGGTCAGGTCAAACCTTCGACCAAAGAAGCACATTGCCAGAGCTCTGCAAGGAAAGATAGCAAAGCAAAAGCCTTGGATGACGAATAGCGTGTGGAGATTGAATTGGCCTCCCAGATGCATAATATAATTTATGTAGATTTGATTTGGCCAGAATGTGCAGGACATGGCTGGTAAACAGAGCAAAGGATGAACTGGTCTTTCGTGGGTAATGAAGAATGCCAAAGACATTTACAATGGCAATTTATGCCTCAGCTGAGGGGCAACATATGGATAGTCTCTCAGTTTACAGAGGTTTCTATTGACTGAAGGAAAAGTTAGTCCAGACACAGTTCATAAAAAACAGACTTACAAAACAAAACAGTATTCAAGCTCTAAGGACAATTGAAGCTGGATTACCTGAATGCCATGCCTAACTCTCAAGGTTTATCACTATACATGTCTTGCATTAAAAATACTGCTTTAAGTAGTAGGCTGTAAAGTAATAATATAATTTATATAAACCTTATCTTGCAAATTTCCTAAAGACATTAAAATGCAGTGCAAGCTGGTAATTATCGGAAGTGAAAACACAGCAACAAGGCTAAAACGGAACTCAGTCCAGCAGGATAACAGCCACCTGGCCATTACAGTTAGCTGAATAATGCAGGAACAGAGCTCTACCCAGAGACACTCAGAAACATATACAAGAACCCCAATTGACCATTAACAGTTGACACTGTCGGTCTTTAGAGTCTGTCTGAGTACCAACCAGGTCACGTTCAGTTTTCTGTGGTCTTCAATTGACGAGATTTCACAGTGCACAAGAAACGGGTCTTTAAAAGCGGCAAATAAGCCACTTGGAAAGTGGTCCGTTTACCTGCATATCACACTCTGCCGAACATTTCACCTGGCACCTTCACCTAATTCATTACCTGTTTCATCTGACACCTCCACTTTAGACATTACCTGTTTCACCTGGCACCTCCACTGTAGACATTACCTGTTTCACCTGGCACCTCCACTTTAGACATTACCTGTTTCACCTGGCACCTCCACTTTAGACATTACCTGTTTCATCTGACACCTCCACTTTAGACACCTGTTTCACCTGGCACCTCCACTTTAGACATTACCTGTTTCATCTGACACCTCCACTTTAGACATTACCTGTTTCACCTGGCACCTCCACTTTAGACATTACCTGTTTCACCTGGCACCTCCACTTTAGACATTACCTGTTTCACCTGGCACCTTCACCTTATAGGCTACATAACCTACTTCCACATAGTTCCTGTGTCCAAAGTTTCTACCTGCCTCAGTCTCATTCAAACACATTCGTTCAGTTCTTGAAGATTTCAACCCTGGCCTGTGAGAAAGTCAGATGTAAGTGAGCTGCAGTGATGTAGTCGAGTACACCTAAGCTGAGTCTGAGTCAAGTCCGCTAACACCGAGTCCAAGTCACTAAAGATTAAGTCCAAGTCCATCAACATCAAACTACACTGAAACATGCAATTAAATGGTGTAGAAAAAAAATAGCATCACTATTTATGTAGAAACAATTGTTAATGTAATTTATCCATATTACACTTTGAAAACACTACATTAGATATTAAGCTTTGTTCGATAATCTGGCACTTTGAGGATGCATAAAAATTCTTCCAGTGCTAAACACACATTCAACAGCGCACTTGTAATATGAAAAGCTAAAACTGTCACTATACAACTAAGTGTAGTCGTGGCAATTTTTAGTTGCCTGTTCAGAAATCTATCACGACTCAGGAACCGAGTAAGCGAGTCAAATTCGAGTCCAGGGGCTTCGAGTACAAGTCCAGGTCTTCACAGTCTAAGTCGAAGTCCACAGAAAATCGTTCTCGAGTTGGACTCAAGTCCTGGCCACAAGTACTACAACACTGGTGAGCTGGTCTTTGAGCACTGCATCAGAGGTTTCAATTCCCACACATATGTTAATAATTTTAAATTTACAAAATTAAGTCGTGTAGAAATGTTATAGATAATATTGCTGTCATGCTTTGAAGAAAGTTCTAACAACCTTAGGACTACCCTACAGATGACAGCTTTGTTCTCCTGATACAATGATGACATGCACTGCAAAGTTTATCCCTGAGATCAGTCAGCACTTGGATAGGTGACCATCCACGGAATACAAGACCACCAACCAAGTGCTGAGGGCAATGCCAGTGTCCAGCTGAGGCCAAAGCAGTGCCCAGCTGAGGCCAAAGCAGTGTCCAGTTGATGGATTACTGTCCTCGACCTAGGTAATCTATTCTCATCCACTGACATCTGTAGTATAATTACCAGAATCCACACAAGGTGTTGTTTGTAACAAATATACTTGTGCACTGACACAGCTCTTCTTCAAGCAAAAAACAATGATCAAAGTGATTTTCAGCTGTCGTTGGAGTACAGGAAAATGCAGGCCAGGAAGCCATCATAATGTTGTAGGTTACTAACAAATTTATTCCAAACAGATGGCCAACCAAGGCTAAACATCTCTGCTCTATTGCAGACGTAAGTAGCTGGAGCAAGATTCTGGAATTAGCTTCCTTTCTGGTATGCACTACTCGAACATGCCTGTTCTATTTAAATTTCTTTGTCAATCAGATCTGTACTTAGAACCTACCTCCCTCCTTAGCAGTGGCTAAATCCAGCCGGATCCTGCCAGATCTCAGATCCGGAACCTCTGATTTGATATCCATGACAATATTGGATTGCCATGCCTGTCTAATTGCTGAATGTGAATTGTTTGGTGAACAAAAAAGTATTGATTGATTGATTGATTGATTGATCCACCACATGAACTAGGAGATCTGCCAACTAACAGATGAGACCTGCCACCTAATGTATGTTTGGTTGCAAAAATCTATGATATGCATCATGCTTCACATGTTTTTAATGATACCCGAATAATAGCGAGTATCAGTCACAGACAATCCAGAAAGATTTAGGTTTGCAAAACTTTGGACAAGCAATTTAACCATTGCCCTTTTAGGCAGTCCCTCTGTGCTACTAGACTCAGTTCATGGAACTGACAGAATTACAAAAATGTGCCACAGCAATCTGCTGCCATGCACATTATTTTAAGGCACTATAGAAGTTATAAGATCCATTTTTTTAGATAACATATGCTTAAAGAATTCAGAAATCTGAGTTTTAATTAAGCCCTTATTATGGTAGCTCTGAAGACACAACTTGAAGTCTATATCCTGTAAAGGACAGATGAACAGATTGCTAAATGAGCAATAGATATTCAGAGGCAGAGAATTTGAAACAGTGGGATATTCCCAGACTGTACATCTTCATTTGATTTAGACTTCTTGCTATCCTTTCTTCTCGTGTTGACTCTCTCAAGCCTTTCATCTTTGTTCAGTAAAACGTCTTTTCATTGATGCTCTCTGGTTTTAATGGCTTCCATAAAGGCCTTTCACCATGCCTTCCACTCTTTCATCTTATTCCCAACCCATCAGGTTTCTTGTCTGTTTATACATCTGTCATTCATCTCACTACTGCTTGCTAATCACCTTCCAGTTATTTGCATATTTGCTTCAAAATCGTGTCCATCCATTAACTTTTTGTTCCTCGCTTAAATTAATCTTCTCTCAGAATAGATAGCGGAAATAAAGTGAGTAAGAAATCATTCGGCAGGAACGAAATTCCCAATAAAAGTCCGATGTTCCACACAGCCATAGAAGCACAGATGAATGGATGTTCAAGCATTTCGAATGACAGGTGAATTACTTGCTCCCAACGCCTGGCACTATTCCACAGCCATTTCTCTCCGTTGACTATTGATCAGTTGGAGGGGATGTGGAGGGATCAACGTTCGCATTGCTAGTTCAGTCTGTCTTGTCCATGGGATCAAGGAAGAAGAGTTTACGGACTGGCAGGACTGATGAAACCCAGGCAGCTGCCGTAATTACGGTCCAAAGGGGAAGCGGAAGGAAGAGAACGCAGAGAACGAGATACGTGGTCCGGCGGTGCCAAAGTGTCTGTACGGCATTTGGCGATGCAAAGATTAGATATGTTCCGTAAATCACGTGAGAAAAATAATAAAATAAGGATTTATGTAAGTGGAAATAACTTGTGTTCGTAGAAATATTACCAGAAGTTATTAAAAGCAAATAGGGTACGTACCAAGTATTCTATTTTTTGAAAGGTACGTACGTTTTTTAACGTACCCTATTTTAGGCACGTAAACAATACAAAAATACGGACGTCATTGACACATTATAAGAATGTTCAATTTAATTTAAGCAAACAAACCATAAATATAGTATTCGTGTATCAAGTACCTTACGCGTATTCTATTTTCAGAAAGGTACGTACGTATTTTAACGTATTCTATTTTAGGGTACGCCTACCCTCGAGCTCTGATTAAAAGACAGGAATACAAAGAATCACAGAATGTAGACGGGGCAAGAGGCAGCAGAAAGACAGACATGGAGACATTGACACATTAAAAGAAGGGAGAACCTCGAGCATAAACAGAAAATAGCCTCCTAAATCAAGGCTTCAGACATTCCCATTCAGAAATTACACAAACATTCATGTAAGTGCCTATAGTTACTTGGACAAATATGTATCAGTATACACAGGCACATACAATCATACCCAAACACACAGAAAACACACTAGTATATCGAGCTTAACACTAGATTTGTGAAGAAGAATTCGATCCTCCCCTGAAATGGTTACTGTGTAGGGACCTTTGAGCCAGTCCTGCGGTCACAATAGTCATAACTGCTCAGCGCCATCGATTGCTTCTTGGTAATTAGATAAAGATAATGGTGCTTAATAAATGTATAATAATAATAATAATAATAATAATAATAATAATTATAATAATAATAATAATAATAATAATAATAATAGTTTTTAGGAATAATAATAATAATAATAATAATAATAATAATAATAATAATAATAATAATAATAATAGTTTTTTAGGAGCCTTTTACAATATAACTATAATTGGTATAAGGTAACTGAAGCCAAAACTTTCTAGTTAAATTGGACTTAAGATTTAGGCAATGGCCACAACTGTGACCACTACACAAAATAGTCCTTGGCCTTGAAGAATAGCTTCTTGCAAATACACTGCATTTCTTGTTAACTCCAACACTGAGCTAGATGGTTTACAGCTGTTAATGAAATGAACGCAGGGAAAGGCTCGAGTGCTTGTGTTAAGCTTCTTGGCAATCCATCCAAAATGACAATTCAAAGCTCCTTTGCTTCAAAGAGGAAGTTAAAAACTCAGGAACAAGCAAGTCACCCTGTACAGCAAATCAAAGAACTCTTCAACATGAAACTGAGGAGATATAATTGTAAAGTTCCTAGGATACACTTGGGCACAACAAGTCAAAAGCTTGGCTGAAGCAAAATTTTAAGAAATTCCTCTGTGGGAAGGAAGCCAATGCAATTCATCTCACATGCTAACCAAACATGAGAATTGCATCATGACTGGGCAGCAGCATTCAGAATGTCAGGAAATGGTCAATTGAAATAAGAACATGGCATGATTATAAGGATGCTACATTGCTTCATATATCATAAAGATTACCGTAGGTTTTATCTGATACTCACAGGGATAATGAAAACGATTATGATAAGTGTGATGATGACTATGATAACAATACTTAATGATAATATTATTTAGAATGCCATTATTGTACCTGTTCTTTTGCATGTAGTGCCGTCAGAATCCCGTTCATCTGAGTAATCACCACAGTTGTCCACAGAGTCACAGACCAAACCTCGGTCAATGCATTTGTTGTTGCTGATGCAGTGGAATCTTTCTCCACAACTTCGATACTTATCAAAGTCTGAATAAATATCAGAGATTAAAACAGTTTGAATGCATGATAATATGGGACTTTTTATGGGACCAATATTTCCACAAGGGATCCGCTTACGATCCTCACGTTTATGAGTATGTTGCAAGGGTAGTTCTTATGACATGGTACAAGTTTTCTCTTGAAGGGTCATTCATTTCAAATCAACTAGTTCTGGGAAACTTTCCCACCTCACCTCAATGACTATTCCACACACAAGCATGAAACTCCCCAAATAGCTTCAGTTTTTAGTCTAGCACAGGAAATGTAATATTTCAGAGATTTTTCAATATATGGCATGATAAACATGCTACTTCATAAAAATTTAGCAAAATGTGTTCTGCATTATGCAGAGCCATTAATCTTCAATCAACCTACTGCAGCAGTTTTTCCATAATATCTACAATATGTGGAGTACTCAGAATTTAATTGGGGTTTTGTCTACAATAGTTATCTGCTTCACAGATTGGGTACAAAGTCTTAAATCAATCAGACATAATTTTAGGTTACTGTCCATGACCTGTAAAGTTTGTTAATTGACTATGATCTTCACATTTTTACTACACATAGAAAAGCCTAAGAGGTTCATTTGGTAGAAATATGTATGTCTCTATCTCCTTTTATCACTTCACTCAACATCACCGGCTGACTGACTAATCTCCCTTCAGACTTGAATTTCTGTTAAACTTTGCACAGGTTAAATTTCACAATAATGATAATAATAACAGTAATAAAATCAGTTACTAACAAGTTTAGTATGGTGTCTAATTTATGCAATTGCAAGTTATATTTATGTAATTGAAGAACAACATGCTGAACAAATAGTATTTTTGCAACCATTGCCAGCAATTTATAATTCAAACAATACACTTCAGCATGATCCAACTTCTGTACTGATTGAACAATACAACATTAATTCAGTTGAGCCTCATTTAGACTGAAATATTGATGTAACATGTTAATAGCAGGGGCGGCGCTGGCCTGGGGGGGGTCCTAGGGGTCCGGACCCCCCAGCTGATTCAGACCATTTCTCCAATCCGTGTAAATCCGAATAGATTTTTTTGGGTGGGGGTGGTGGGGTCAGGTTTCGCTGACAGCCTTGCAACTAATGTCATGACTGTTGTAACTCTTTCCAATATATTAAATTAATATTATGCTTATCACTATTTATTAGGTCTACTCAAATTCTTTAAATTATATTTAACTTACTTACTAAACCTCTCTGCACTGCGTGCTTATGATTGGTACGTCATTGGTCCGTGTGTACAGTGTTGACTCTTAGTGAAAATAATAACAATAATAATTTTTATGGCATCATTAAATAGAAATCCGCTTACTGAACTGGTTGAGGCTTGCCACTACTATAAGAGAGACAAAAACTTATAAGCATTATAGTTAAATATCTTTTAAACTTGTCACGACACATATTGATGTTTGATGTTTTCTTCTGTTTCAATGTTTTAACTGGATGTTTAAAAATCAAATTAATTAAGATAAAATAGTAATTACATGTTTGCAAATTTTTTGACCAAGTCAACGTAACAACTAACAAATCAAGTTCATTTTTAAGCTATAAATGTTTAGTTCACAGTGGCTAAAATGAGCTCCATATGGCATCATTATACTCCAAAAAGCGTTGGCGGCTGGGGGGGAGCTTACGATGCTCCCCCAGACCCCCTAATCGTGGGCAGCTTCGCGCCTTCGCCCGCAGTGCCTCGCACTCGGGCTCCTGCCACGCAGCTTGCAAGTTAATTTCATTTTCGTGGACCCCCCAGAACTAAAAACCCAGCGCCGCCCCTGGTTAATAGTCAAGTCATATCTGATCATAGCAGTGAATGCATGATTAGATCTTGTTCTATGTACAGTTTTTTCATCAGTATATTGGTCAGGCAATCCAAATTTCTTCTCATGTCAATCAGTGTCTTCAGCTGAGACGTATATGAACCTCGGATGCCTGTAACAAGTGTCACGGCCCAAACAAACAAGTGCTCTCTGGTGTCAATATTGACCCAAAGTTGCAACATGCAAGTCTTTGCTTTGTTGCCAATTCCATCACATGGGCTTTTACTGCGGGTAGTTGCAAAGAGGTTCCATTCTGCTTTTGTACCATGATGGTATAGGTTATTGAGGTTTTGAAAGTTCTTATACTGCCTTGCTGGTCTATCACTGAAACAAATCAATTTTTCCAATTATAGGCAGTTTAATTTTCAAGTTCTCCACTATGACCAACGTCAAACAGCTGCTAGGAGGTGCTGTCTCTGAAATTAAGTTGTATTTCAGACTTTCAATCAAGTCCTCAGCAGTCATGTTAATACTGTTTGATGAGTCTGCAGACACTGCTTGTACCCAACATAGTCTGAAAGGCCCAAACCTGCATTGACAAATACTTTCTTTTTCATTCTTTATTTGGAATAGCTACTCAAATCCTGTGACCGGAAAGTGTAAGAAAAAGCGCAATCTGCCATAGCACTGAAACTCTTGCCACTCCAGGTGGGTTGTAAGCCTCATATCTCATTACATAATAGGTATTAAGATATGAAACTCGACCTTCATGAATGCCTGACACTAAAGTAATTTAGGGCATCACCGATTAGTCTGCCGTGTAAAAGACATTCCAGAAATTCACCAACAAAACAACATAATAATTTTCTCTCTAGCTAGATGAAACCAGAAGCAGTTTTGGTTGGTTGACTTGCCGAGACAGCACTGTCCGCCAGACTTGTAACTAAAACAGTGTCTTCTTTACCAAGTGCACAACGGTCTGACTGGCATGGTCAAGGTCTCTCAGGTATTTTGGACAGAACATCAGTGATGGTGGTTTTAACATTCCACTCCCCACACCAACAACTGTCCAGTTTACAGAATTTAAGAACTGTTCTAGTCCTTAACAATTATTAACACGTGAACAGGATTTTAACTGGAACCAAATAATAAAGAAAGTTTATTTCAAATCATACATTCATGAAAGGTAAAGAAGTGGAAAGTGAAAATTTGCACGGAAAATGAAACAAAATCAAGTGAATGACTGAGCCAAGAATCAAGTGTGTGCACATCACAGTGCTCATATATCACAAAAATCCACAAAATGCTAATTGTTTACAAAGAAGACTTTCTGGCCTACAAAATGCTGTGCCGTTTAAGTCAGACTTATATGCTGAAACGGCTGATTAATCCTGATAATCTCATATGAATACAATTTTGGATAAATGTGAAGATCACATAAAGCAGTAAATCTGCTCAATGCTTGAAGGCAACTCTGAATTGAAGTAAGAATCACGGTATTATACTGGCTGTTCAAGTAATACAAGGCATAATTGCTCATCAAAACGAAATGAATGTCAGCAGCCAAGCCCATAAAACTTTATATATGTGGTAGTTCACTATCAGACAGTGAAAGCCTACTGTACAATCACAGCATAACAAAAATTACATTGGAAACAACGTCACAACTTCAGCTTATAAGTTAACCAAAAAGCCTCATACAGGCTATAATAAGCGAGCTGAGAAATCTTTAGAGTCAAACAGATTCTGTCCGAAAACCAAATGAGACATTAAAAGGTACAATAACCGGAACGTATAAGGCAGAATGAAAGCAATCAGAGCACTGTCATGTTGCAAAGACTGCTTTGCTTTCCACAGAGCCACTCAAGCCAGATCAATCAATTAGACGGAGGACAGGCCTTAATATGTGTGCAGCCACCCAGACAGCCATAATCAGAGAAACATAGCACTGTCCTTGAGGCAGCGGCTGGACCAGAGCGCTCTGCAGAGGGCAGCACCTGTCATGTGCAGCTGGATGCCAGCTGTCCACACCAGAAACACCTTCTTTTAGCAAAACTGGAAATTATATGGACATAGGGACATTCTATATGGACTATATGAACTATATGGACATAGGGACATTCTATATGGACTATATGAACTATATGGACATAGGGACATTCTATATGGACTATATGAACTATATGGACATAGGGACATTCTATATGGACTATATGAACTATATGGACATAGGGACATTCTATATGGACTATATGAACTATATGGACATAGGGACATTCTATATGGACTATATGAACTATATGGACATAGGGACATTCTATATGGACTATATGAACTATATGGACATAGGGACATTCTATATGGACTATATGAACTATATGGACATAGGGACATTCTATATGGACTATATGAACTATATGGACATAGGGACATTCTATATGGACTATATGAACTATATGGACATAGGGACATTCTATATGGACTATATGAACTATATGGACATAGGGACATTCTATATGGACTATATGAACTATATGGACATAGGGACATTCTATATGGACTATATGAACTATATGGACATAGGGACATTCTATATGGACTATATGAACTATATGGACATAGGGACATTCTATATGGACTATATGAACTATATGGACATAGGGACATTCTATATGGACTATATGAACTATATGGACATAGGGACATTCTATATGGACTATATGAACTATATGGACATAGGGACATTCTCTTGGCCTCAGCGTGGTAATGCTAATTTATGTAGCACCGTTAGACAATAAACCCACGGATCACCACATGCTGCACTCTGCTCGCCACATGGTCCACGACGTAGTAGCCTATAACAGACATTCTTATACAGCCAGTCATGATCTCGATAAATTGACTTTAATGGGACTGTAGTAGCACTGCTAGTCATTGTAATACACAGCGTGGGACCAGCATTGTCACAACAGATTCCATTATCTGATGGCCCTGTCCACATCATTGATGTTATGGACAGAAAGAGATCAATTTCAACCGTTCTCTCCTAAATCAATTATCCATTGCTTCCTAACAACACAGTGGTAGGCGAGTTATGGAGCTTAACAATGGGTCTCATAATAGATTTCTTCATCTGACAGTCACTGTGAAGTCCAGCAGAATATTTAGATCTACTATCCATTGAAATGTTATAACCAATGACTGACTTTAATCTGCAAGTTTAGACCTATCATTGGGGTTACTAACAAGCATTAGACCTGTCATTGCTGGCCTTCATAAGAATCTACAGGTCTAACAGTCTGGCCTGAGCTGGAATATCTAACCAGTCAAAAAATCCTCTGGAATTCACAGGACTATGATTCAGACCTCCACTCTAAATTTAACCCAAATAGCACCCCAACCTTGAACGGATATTAGGCTCACCATCAACACTCGGACTCACATGGTTGTCTAAAGTTTTCGCTCAGCATAAAATCATTTTACATTTTCTTACCCAATAGTAGTCATTACTGTCACGAACCACATATCAGTTTGCATAACTCAGTGTTGCTTCTGTGTATGTGCAGGAAGAGACCATTGTTAAGCGCCTCTGATTGGTGTGCACTGTGAGAGGCGCTATACAAATTGATAGATACAATACAATACAATACAATATAGCTTCAACTAATCCCATATTCAGTTTATTACAATCATCATTTAAGTCAAAGTTTCATTTAAACCCAATTTCATAACATTCCACGAGCTTGGGGTAGAACTATGGCATGATCACCTTTCTGTTCATTGTTTACAACCAGCAACTGAGTAACTGATCTAATACATCAGACGAATTAGTGAATCACAATGAAAGCAATTGCCAGCTGTAAAAGACCCAGTTCATCATTTAATGGTATAGAAAGAGATTGAGTTTATTCACATAGCGCATCCGTCATCCAGCATAAATATTTCTACGCCCTTCAGAGTCAAGGCCAGTTTCATAAAGTGGAGCGCTAAATCCAACAATCTCTTGTTTTAGATTATAGTATGTGAATGCAAGGTATATATGTAACTGAATATTATATATATAGCACCTTTAAAGGCACATTGCATGGTGCTGGGGACGTATCCCAAAGATTAAAAGAATGGGGGACACAAGTTCAATCACTCCATAGAAAAGTCTGGCATCAAATTGTAATCGTAATCTTGAAATTTCTAAAAGTTACGTAAGCACAAGGCACCAGCACATTCAAGAGTGCTGCATCACATCAGAGAGGTTGTCCGGAGATACCAAGTGGTGGTACATGTCAGGAGATACCAAGTGGTGGTACATGTCAGGAGATACCAAGTGGTGGTACATGTCTGGAGATACCAAGTGGTGGTACACGTCAGGAGATACCAAGTGGTGGTCCATCAAACTGTTGCTACAGATGTTCCTTTGGCCTGTCTAGCATGTCTAAAGAACTTTTGCAACTGCACAGGCAGTAGTAGAGCTACTGTGGAAGAACAAGCCCTTAGTAGTACATTGTTACACTGAGAACAATGAGGCACCACAAACGAAACCAGTCACGCTAATAAATCAAAAGTTGCTTAACCAGGTTTACTAATATCGAAAAAGTAGGAAAAAGGGAAGTAAATGCAAACAAGAAGGCAACAAGCGAACAGAGGAAGGATTGAAAATGCATTTATAAGTGGTCTAATCAGTTCCGCCCATATTTGCTTTTGCATCACTGAGTACAAACTGAAGGGCATGAGACAAACTGCTGCAAGACCTCAAGATGGATACAAAGACTAAAACAGTCAAAAGCACTTAGCAAACCATCGAGCATCATTAATATACAACACTTATCTCTTTTTGTCAGTAGCACAAACAAATCTCTTACAGACACTCAGAGGGTATAATGGGTTTTTCTGTGCAATGGAAACACCTAAATTGTTGCTGGAGAGATGGAGTTAGGTTGATTCATTCATTCATTCAAGTATTTATATAGCACCTCTTCAAGGAAACTACTCAGAGGTGCTCCCGACTCCAGCACAGTCAAAAAGAACAGTTTCCAAGCGCTTACAGAATGTGTCAGAGAGTGATCTAGGGAACAGGTGCAGCTCAAGAGGGAGATGTTAGTGTAGAACTGATTGCTAAGTACTTCCTCTATCAAGCATGATAAGGAAGACACATTAGAAGTTGGTCTACACTTACATCAGTGGGTGGGTCTATAAAGACAAGAAATAAAACATAATTAGCACTTAAATCAGAATAAATAAAACACAAAATCAAATAAAATCTAAGTAAACGGGTGGAAACATATTTACAGAATCCAAGACATCAAGATATTAGCCTTACTTTCATTAAATGCTGTTATAATCAGCTGGAAGCCATTTCCACGTGGTCCATCTCCATCAGACCTGTTAAACAATGCCCAAGACATTTGACATAGTCAGAGAGCCAGCCTAACAAAAAAGTGTAAGCTGGTTCACTGACTTAATACAGTCACCAAACTTAAACATTTCTACCAAAACTTTAGCTACTGTTAGAATTAACTATATGTAAAACTCTAATTTGAGATAAAAGCAAGAAGAAATTTAAGACTGTAAGGAAATGTTTCACAAATACTTTCAAGAATAATGTAAAACACAGAAAACATTTTCCCAGTTTTAGAGGCAACATAGAACCAGTTATACATGATGACCTTGACAGAAATTGGTGACCTAAAGCCAAAGTGGCGCTAGTCATGTCTTTCTGGGGACAAGGTGGCAAGTTATTCCCAGGAACACCTGTACAGCACATATCAAGTTCTGGTAATACAATTACTTGCTTTGAGTGAAACTGCAATCCACGGTTATATGCCAGTAGAAAGGTCAGATATATCATATTACAAGCTGTTTGGTGAATAAGCAATTTGGAAAACATGAGTGTTGACTTCATATACTCATAAGTGAATGATGGCACAGCTTATAGAACCAAGGCTTAGATAAACACCTAATGCTCATGTGGAGTTAGACTCCTGCAAGTTATCATGGCGTATTGGCTAAACTCAAACCCAGAAGTAGACTGAACAACATAAATTCAGAAGTAGACTAACATTATACAACTGTGATAAATTTACAGAAAACCAACCTAAAGTGAATGGTGATATAAGATCCTGAAGAATAAAAAGGCCGAGGCAATGCACTGCCACAAAGACCTCCTATACCACCTGCCTCTTTCTACAATGCATACATAAAAAAGCAGTTAAAAAACATAAAATCAACAGAAACCACCCTAACCAAGTGCTACAAAATTGGACATGCAGTTACATATAGACACACATGTATACTACATGTACACATGTATGTATCAATAGTTCAATACACATACATGCCACAATTTAAGAACTCTACAACTCACTACATATAATAAAACAGACATAATACATGACATGTAAGACACTATAGGCCAGAAGTTTTCAAACTGTGGTACACGTACCCCTGGGGGTACGCCAGGTGTTGCTAAGGGGTACACGAAAAAAAATTTTAAATTTAAATTTTCTATAAGTTTATGGACTTCATGTCCATCTTTCTTTCATTAGCTATTCTACGTCCACCGTCACTTATTTTTCTGTACATTTCTATGAATTTATGCCATAGTGTTGCCGGCTGACTTTTCAGTCCAGGAAAGAGACCAGTTTGTTGAACTATCATGTTATGGTGGATTGAAGAACGAATTCAAGAAAGACATGTGTGATTTTTGGCTGAAACGAAGAGCTGAATATGGATTAATTTCTGATCAAGCTTTGAAATTTTTTGATTCCTTTCAGCACATCATATCTGTGTGAAACAGGATTTTCAGCTATGCTTGCGATAAAAAACAAATACAGAACAAAGCTTGAACTCGAACCAGATTTGTGTTTGAGATTGGCAAATATTAAACCAGATATTGTAAATCTGTGCTTGTCAAAACAAGCCCACTGCTCACATTAACACTTTCTAATAGTGATTTTATTTTTCCTTTTTGTTGATTAAGACCACATTCTTAAGTTAAAATTATATTACTTTTAAAATTTTCTACCTATGACTAATACCCGGTTTGCACCAAAGATTAAAAGGAGTTGTTAATTGCAAGTGGACTTCACGCTCGCATGTTGTTTTTGATCTGACCTTGTTGGGTACGCCAAAATTCAATTTTTTTACCTGGGGGTACAATACAAATAAAGTTTGAAAACTGCTGCTATAGGCCTATATGCAGTGCAGTTATTAATAAAAGGCTTTAATTTAAGTACCTAATATATAACGTTTCATATGATACAGAAAACATATAATACATAAAAAATTGGTATCTATTAGCAGGCTTTCAGTGAAAAGACGACTTTATTTGCTCATAAGGCCTTCGTAAATAATTCATCGGATCAAGCAAGCCTGGTGAAGACTTCTCAGGTCATTACTGATCTATGGCATCAGGCATCGGTTTGCACAGGAACTGATGTGTCAACATCGGACTGTGCAATCAGACAAATATTTGCCTCCAGTAGCAACTGATCTCTCAGGACAACAAGCCTTCTAAAAACGATGAAGCTAGGAGCAAAGATAACACAAACTGGCCTTTGACAAATCTTGACTAATGACAATTCTTCACTAATGAAAACAAAGAATGGAGTAACCTTTGGCTATTCTATTCTATTCTATTCTATTTACGGATTTATAAAGCGCCTCTCACAGTACAACCTAATCAGTGTGAAGGGCCCCTCGAAAAAAGAAAAGTCTTAAGAGAATGAACAGAAACAGTAGTACCCCCAGATAACATCACAGCTCGAGTTATAGTAGGAAGGTCATTCCATAGCAAAGGGCCAACAGAGGCATAGGCACGATGCTGTGCTGTGGCAGTCCGAGACCGCGGAACTAGAAGGTCATGATGGTCTAAAGAGTGGAGAGGACGTCCAGAGGTAGCTGAGATAGGCCGTCTCATAAGATCACAGAGGTAGCGTGGAGCTTGACCCAAAAACATTTTACATGTAAGAAAGAGAATTTTAAACTGAATCCGAGCAGTTAAAGGAAGCCAATGAAGGTCTTCAGTCATGAAAGTCGAAATATGGGAGAAACGAGGAAGGTGTTAATATAGCCAAAGGTTACTCCATTTTTTAACACAATCCACTCTTTCACAAATGAACTATGAACTTCAAATACAGGGACTGTCTTATATTTTCATGTTCTAAAGATGAATCTTGTTCTAAGATGTAACATAACATTGTCGAGGGACGTCCAAATACATGTAACACGATATGACAGTGCTTAACATCTACGCACGACTGTTGCACTGCATTGCTACAGTTTGGCTATTCATGATTTTCTTATTTCAAGACAGATTATCTTACACAGCCGAGTTGTGATCAGCTGAGTTGCCAGCAAAATATAAAAAGATGCATTCATGTTTTATTAGTATAGGTGATTTCTTATATTTCTGATACAACAATTTTTATGCAGAGAGAAAAGTGTTAAATTACCAGGTATACTTCAGAAGAACTGCCGAGATGGAATGTGGCAAAGGTACCATGTGATAAGCACCTGATAAATGCTTAAGCATAACAAGACCATGAACCAATCTCCAGAAATAACAGATTAACTGCAGGAGACCGGCAGGAAATGAGGTAGATGTATATGAAAACAATACGGCTCAAACAGCTCCAGGAAAGATGATACATAATTGATTTTCTTAGTCTTCCATCACATTTCAAATACTTTCCATCAGGACCTTCTAGTCCCCTTTTCAATTCTTTGGCTAGTACTCTCGATACAAATACAGATGTTACGTATATTACATATATAATATTACAAATGCATCACATAAATCTTTATACACAAGGGGTTTTCCAGAAAGATGAGTGATAGCCTAGCTGTTAGCATGCTGAACTAAAACCCAGAGGCTGGGGTTTCAAGTCAATGCCCAAGATACTGCTCCACCATAATACCATAGTTTAATACCATATAATGAAAATAGCTGTAAACTGCAGTACATCAGCTGTACAATGTCAATAGAAAGATTAAATGACAAGGGAGGTTTTAAAAATTAAGTTACTGTACCCTTCATTCCATGGCCCCTGCTCAGGGTTGAAGTGTAATTTTCTCCTTTGTATTTAAGTAAAGTCTAGGAAGCTGTTTAAGCTGTAATTGCATAAACCACAGACCAGTTACAGGACTGAGTATCAGATGAGGTCATGCCATTCATCTCTCAGTCGCTTCTTGGATCTTGACTGGTTCTGACTAACCATTTGTGATCATGGAATGTAGTTTTACACAGAACTGATGATGCTTTGTGTATTATGATAAAATAGCCGCTATAAGATCAGATTAGACTTTTCATGAACATTTTAAAACCAGCCTCAGTCTTGTACTGTTTTGACCTTTTGTCTTGGTCTCGGTCTTGGTACCATACAGTCTTCGTTTTGGTCTCAGTCTTGGAACACTCACTGTCTTCGTCTTCGCTTTTGATCTTGAAGTTTTAAATCTTGTATACAATACTGGTCTGTTCACAGAAGCAACAGTTCAAGAGTTCAAAAAGGTATACAAATGTTCTATATTAGAAGACACATAAGACAACTTGAATTCAGTTGGAAATATCATCCAATGGCATCTGCTATTTGTGTTTATTTTTATAAATGCCAAATATCTCATAAATCAGAATTTCACGCTGTTTATTCACTTTGGAAAGGTTCTCCCAGCAGGCCTTTACAGGCTAATATTGATTTCTCTCATCAGCGGGGATTTTATCCCACTATCCCATTCCTGTCGGCAGATATATAATTTCCTGTAGTTTTGATCAGCAAGAGAACATAAATCCAGTAATACACCAAAAGAAATAATAGCTGCACGGCCAACTACTTATAAACACATTCATAACATCAACAGGGTAACTTTAGAGATACAAAGATACCAAAGTGATTGACCTTTCAGTGCTGTCTGGAATCTGAACTTAAGTGCAGCATTAGAAATTCTAATGTAATCGAAGACCTTCCACCTCCCTCCCTAATCTACTTAGTTCCAATGATCAGTTGAATACAAACAGGCCAAACCACATCAGAACATAAGCTCTTCTGTCTGTAGTCATTAAATCTCACGCACATACTCACCACCGCTCGGCTGAAAATAGTGGCACCATCGTAGATGTAAATGGCGTCATTACAAATATCCTTTCCTGACCGATCCGGAACGTCCAGGCGCATAAATCGCAGCATTAGTCGCCAGCCAGTTCGCTCGGCTTTGAACGTCATCCGACAGTCGATGCCGTCTCTGTAGAAGACCCGGTCAAAGGCACCAAAGTGCGAGTAAACCACGGCTCCACCGAGGTCCTTGATGTCACTGCCACAATCTCCGCCATCCATGTAATCTAAAGCAGCAAACGGATGGACTTCTCACCCAAGAGACACAAGAAAACAGAAGGCAACAGAGTGAGGGCAACAGCCATCCATCATAATTTCATGAGACTTTTTAGCAGAAGCAGTCAGTCACGTGTAACACTGAACAGATAAAGGAGTCAGTCTACACAGTCACTGCTTGAGTGCAGACATACACGAGACAAAACAGAAATGAACAGAAGACCTGCTGTGGTGCGGGTTTTGTCAGCATCAGAAACACTGCCCAATGCCCATTGTCTTGATGTCGACATAAATATTCTCCTCCTGCAGATTTCATCAATAATGCCTCAGGTATCATATGCAGACCATTTAAAGCACTGTCCCCAGGATAAGGTTACACATCCTGACAGATAATAAAATTGTCTCCATTTCCCATAGTTGACAATAACTGCAGTAGGCAGAACACGTTAGCAAAAGACAGAAGGTGCAAAATTAGAATGTACCTCATGTCAAAATATAAGCAGCTTTTGAGTAGCACCAAATACTATTAATACGATAACCCTCAAATAACAGACCCACGGACATTGTTATTCCTTGTTCAAACAAACTATTTATCTATATCCAAGAAATCTATCTAAATACAACATAATAAAATATACCCAATTTTGAATCTTTATACACTCTATTAAATTATTTTGTGTATAACAACCACATCTTCATGATTCCTTCCATTGCTGCTTTATATAAACCATAGTTGTAAAAAACGTTTTTTTCGTTTTTTATTTTTCTCCAAAAAACGTCCTTTTTTCGTTTTTTATTTCTTGTCACGTTTTTTTCCGTTTTTTATTTTTTATGTAACTTTATTTATTTATTTACTGTCTGTTACTATTTGTTTAATTTTATTTTTGTCCTATATCCCTTACGTTGTCTCCGTCCTTTCAAGGATTCATCTAATTTACATCACTATTTAGTGTCATCAGTTGAGAAATAAACAGCACAGTACAGGAAATAAAACTTATAATAAAAGTTATTTGAATTTGCTGAATAAAATTAAATTGTGTAAACAAGGTTTTTAATTTTAAAATGCAGTTAAAGATGTAGCAAAGTCATATTATTTTCTTTTCCGTTTTTTCCTCGTTTTTTCCGTTTTTTTTTTTTTCAATAAAACGACGTTTTTTCCGTTTTTTATTTTGATTTTACCGTTTTTAACAACTATGATATAAACTGAATGTATCATAAATCCATCTGCATCAAAACATCCAGACCTACACATGTTTTATTTCAGCTGTAAACAAAATGTTTGGGCTACACACATCACAGTACAACCATTTGTTCCCAGAATAGTAATTTCCATTTCCTGGCATAGTACCAGTACGGCACATCACCTGGATCTCTTTCTCTCATGGTACTGGTCTTAAAGTGTGGAACAATGTACCTGAACAGATCAAGTCTGAAATTCAATTATTCATTGTGCAGCAATTACAAAGACACGAAATCACGAAAACATGAAATCAATCACACATCCTGCTACACACATCTAAATGATTATAATTGACAGGCTTCACTTTTCAGTTCCCGTTTTCATTGCTGACAGTATTGTTGTGTTTTTATCTGTATGTTTGTGGAATCACACAATGTATCTTTTCTTTCTAACAGGGTGCTAAAAGACATCATATATGATGATGATGATGAGTTCTCTGCTTCAAGCAAAATGAACATGCTAACACCTTTCCAGTTTGGTTTCACAAACACAGGGTGCACAGGACCACAAAAAGTTTTAGTCCTTCTAAATTTCAAACTTTGTAATAAACATTGTACTGCAGGAGTATTGCTGAGTCACTAATTCAACTTCCACTGAAAGAGATGTCTTTGGATCGAAATAAAGCTAAAAGAGAATTCTGTTTCACTTTGGCCCAATCAAGTAAGAATGTACGTTCATGCCTCCTTGAGTCCTTGTAGGTCTGTCCGCAAGTACCTGGAGGGCCCTGGTATCTGCAAGAAGCATGGCATCCACGGCCTGAATCAAACACCAGAAACCCAGCAAAAGAAGCATAATGCATTCATTTGAGGCACATTGTGGTATTAGTCATCTGCTCACACCTTAACAATGAACATGTTTTCTGTAACCTGTAAATCCATAGGGGTGGGGGGGGGTGGTAGGGATCAGTTGTAGTCAGCAGTTATCAATCAGTAAAGCATACAGAACACAGGGAAAGGGGTCGTCCATAATGGATATCAGCAAAAGTCCTACTTTGAACCCCGTCCTCCACCTTCTCCACATTTGGTCTTACTCTCCCTCCCTCCACCTTTGTGGACCTCAGCATCAGAGGACGATTGGCTACAAGACTCCTGCAGTGTGGCAGCATGAACTCAACGGACTTTTCCTTTATGCTTCTTTAGCATGCCAAACTCAAATCCACTTTTTATTGTCATCATCATTCTTTTAACTATTATTCCAGTCCCTGGTAACAGCTCAGAATGGGATAGGCTACCAGACTTTAACACGGTCTCTACTTCCTTGAGACAGTTACTGGGTTTGGACTAAGGACCTTAAGCCAGGCTTTGATGCACACTGCTTACTACCACCAGTTGACCCCTTACCATAAGATTATCATTTATAAATAAAGCCATGTAAAACACATTATCAACATAAATCATTTGATCATTTGTACAATTCAATTCAGACGAATGTAGATTAGACAGCGTAAGTAATGCTTTCTACAAATCAAATTCTTATAGCAAAGCTAATGCACCCACGTTCATAAATTCAACATAAATGTATGCTATGCAAAGAGGTCTGAGATAAAAGGATAATTTATCATTCAGCTGTCAATGTTTGCTCTCAGCCACAAGGGTCCGACACAACAAAAATGAAGAGAGCTTTTAAACCAAACTCCTATCATGCACCATTAGGCCGTCTGCCACGATCACGAGACGCATTTGTAAAGAAATCATGCAACAAAAACACACCATAATATTGTCAATGTACTTAATGAAAACTGCTACTATGGACAAGGAAACTTTCAGGAGTAGCAACAAGTGCTACAAGTTATGCTGGGAGTTGCCCAACATTAGGGTGTCCCACGATAACATAGGAAAAATAAAATTATTGAAACTTTTGATGCAGTCCCTCCTAAAAGTTTCTTTATGATCCCGTAATATTACCTGCCAAGTTTTATGACATTTCGAAAATATTTAGGGGTCCCGCAAGGCTCATAGAGTTAGTGCAGTTTGTCGTAAATTACGCATGGCATCATTGACTTTTAAATATTTGGGTGACAACATTTGATCCCATAATAACATGTTTAGTATCACTAGAAATCTCTTAAACAGTAGAATCTACTAACGTAACCTTCTTATAATTTATATATATGCATAAAGTTTCAAGTTTGAAGAAGACATAAAACACATTACAACAAGAAATCAAATTTCTTGGCTTGCAAATCAAGGAAGACTTTCGAGCCTTTAAATCTGTCGTGCACTGGGAAGGCAAGCTGCTCCCTGACATAACTGGAGTAAACACGAACAAAGTGGACCGATGGCCAGTCCTGATTTCTTCTCTAGTTAATAGAAATACTAAACTTCTGGGTGTGCCAAAGTTGGCTTCTGTGTCAAGACAGGCAGCAGCAGTAGCAGTTCTAGACCTTTTGAATTCGTGGCAGTGCGATACATTTATTATCGGCATGTGTTTTGACACAAGGGTCTCAAATACCGGCAGAGTAAATGGAGCCTGCACCCTTCTAGATGCAGCCACCGATCGTCATCTGCTGCAGATGGCTTGTCAACATCACATGTTTGAAGTCCTGTTGTCTGATATATTCGTAGTGTGCCTTGGTAAAGTGTGTCAAATGTCCATCAACTGGGAGAGGCATTCTTCTCTTCAAGCGATTTAAAGATAAATGTTCCGACCTGGCTCACCTTCAACCAAATCCTCATTAATCTCTGTCTGTGTCTGACAAACTGAAGGAGTTCATTACTGAACAGCTTCAACTTGACAATCCTCAAGATTATTAGAGAGAATTCTCCAACTCGCGGCATCCGTGTTTGGATTGAGCAGTTCGACAGCGGTTCGCAAACCTGGTGCCCGTCTAGAGCGCGTTGGATGGCGAATTCATTATACTCAATGAAGATTTAGTTGCGTTTTGATGGAACCGAATCGGTTATCCAATTGACGGCCCGTGAATTACAGGGCATCCACGATTAACATATGTTTTAGTCAACATCTACATCCAATCGTGGTTTTCATGTCGAGTCTCTGCTGATTCACACATCAATTACATTAAACTAATAAAAAAAAGCTGCAATATTACGATGCTGCTGCTCTGAAGACCACTAAAGACGATGCTGTGCCATTCTTGGTACCTAAGCCAAGAGCTGGAAACCCCTCTCTCTGTTCTCACACCATCTCTCTTCTGAAGAGAAAGCACAGCTTATGTCGACAATGAAAGGTGATCGAGGATTGCACTTTGTTCAATCTCTTTCCCGTACGAAAAGGGAATTATATATTTCTCGAAGCTTCTTCCGAACTACCGCCAACTCATCGTGGCTTGTACCCTCGATATTCCATGTGAAGAGTGATCCAAAAGCCAATTGTATAAGATTAGCATGTCAGCTTGTTAATAACTTTGCCTGTGTAAATGACAATGCTGAGCTTAGAGTTGCTCTTACACAGAATTTCAATTCAATAAGAACGAAGAACAGAAACAGTTTCTTCTGCAAGTTGTTGAAAAACACAGGCATGACTTTTCTAAGTGCAATCGTGACAATCTTGCAGACATGTAGATTATTGTAAAATGTATAACTGAACAATATGCAGATGAAGGTATAAACAGTGATTAAGAATAAGCAGATGCAGGTATGGGGTAGCTGAAACCATGGCTGGTTGCATAATCAAGAATTTGTAATAATGATTCCTCCTAATAATTAATGGCAATAACTGATATTGAGAAAGTCCAAAAATCTTGAGATGCTGTACATTTTTTTCATTATTTGATCGTAAAACCATACCTACGTACGCAATAAAGTCAGATACTTGTAGATTCCACTATTTAAGAGCTTTCCAATGGTATTAAACATGTTATCATGGGATCCAAGGTCGTTGTCTAAAAGCATTAATAAATTGGGCACGTCCGACGCAAATTATGCCAACATGGTGAAAATATGAGTGTCTTGCGGGACCCCTAAACATTTTTAAAATTTCATAAAATTTTCCAGGTGTCATTATGGGACCACAAAGAAACATTTTAGAGGGACTGCATAAAAATTTTCGATAAAAAATATTTCTGGGACACCCTACCCAACATGCTCTCATGCATTTGAATATCTTTTGAATCCCTAGTCTGCATCTGATGCATTTCTCTGCCTGTCTTGGATTTTGTATGCTTCATCAACCATGGGCCACATTAGTCATAACCATAATTCAGAAAGAGCTCATAATAAAGCCATCCATCACTTGGGTATCACAGGCAAAAAATTAAGGATTGGTTTGGCAGCAGACAGTAAAAGCTCGTGGAGTCTGCATTAAATGTCAATTGAATACAGAAGGTTTGCAGTCAGTCAGTAGCCAGGAGATTTCTCTGAATGATACAAACCTGAACTTCATGTGGTGCACCTACAGCAAGAGGAGGAAGTACCACCAGAATGCTCAACAGGGATGCTTTTATCTTCAACATATATACATATGAGGATCCTGAGTGGCCGAGTGGGTTGGTGCCCGCTCGCCGCCGCCGGCGCCCCGGGTTCGCTTCCCGGTCGGGTCGGATTATCAGAGATTAATTTCTCGGATCTTTACTGCGGGTGGCTCGGTCGCATTATAAACGTGGAGTACAATACAACACACAATACAACACATCACAATACAACTGGGGCGCGGTGGTGTAGGGGTATGTTCGGTGCCTTGCAGCTGGAGGGTTGCGGGTTCGGATCCACCTCAAAGTCGCCGCGTAGGGACCCTGGGCAAGTCCTTCACTACATATAATTGCTCATTTAAACGGCGTGAAACTCCGATTCAGCGTTCGCGCAGTAGTCGGGAGCGCCTCTGAATGGGAAATCTGGTTGGGGCGCTATAACAAGTGTTCAAATACAATACAATATGTGCATACATGTACATAAATGCATGCATGAATACAGTACCTTAAACAGCAGCCCTTCGAGTTTCCAAATGTGCCTAGAAGTGTCTATATGCATGTCTACATGAGTTTCCAAATGTGTCAAAGCACACAATAGGGACTTCTGAGACTTCAATTCAGTGTTGGTTTGGAATTTTGAATTTGATTCAATTCGAATCAGGAATAGACTGATTCGTAATTTCAACTTTGCCCATATATACTTGTGGCAGCAATATTGGTATTAAATGTTCACTGTTACAAACTTATTAACGCAGCATTTTACGGACAAGAATTATTTGATTTCTTCAAAATGAGAATGACGTTACGTACTTTTAATAACTTCGAATATTTGCCTCTGTGGCTCAAATTCGATGTGGACTTGCACACAGTGGACCAAGGAAACTACCTCTGCAGGCCCTGATTTTACCAACTGTGCAATTTAACTTCCTTCATAATTTCTCTTTCATACTGAGCCCTCACATTAATGCTGCTGCTGAATTATTGGTTACACCAGCCACAATTAGTCTTCAACTGAGCTGCACAATTTGTTAGAACTGCTAAATTCTCAGATGTGTGGTAGGCACTGCACTGGTTGCCCAACAAGAAAGAGTTAGATCCAACGTTTCCAATTTTTCACTCCTTGATAGTTGGTAGTACCCTGGAATCTCAAAGGGATCTTCGTGGGGCTGTAATCCAATCTGATCTAATATCTTCTATAGCACTGTATCATAATGCCTGAGATATCAGCTGCCCTTTAATCAGTATGTCAGAACACTACCGGTACTAATTTGCAGCACCCCAAAAGATACATACAAGCATGCATACATACACTCATACACACTTACACACATTCACAAACACAGTCATACTAACATGCAGTCTTTCTATTAAAGAACTAAAACTGTCATTGGATGGCAAGGGAAATGCAGCTGGGACACACTTTAATTAGTCAAGCCAACTGAAACGAATGCAAATCCATCATCACTCCTCTTTTACTCAGCTGGAAGCAACGTTTGTTCAAAAGGAATTCTGCTCCAGGCCAACAGACGAACAGGGAATCTCTTTCCATCAGTGACCTCTAGAGATGCGATTAAAAATCTTATAATGAATGTGCTGTGAGAAATCATTCGATCAGTCAAAGATCTGGAGAAAGGTTCACGACTGAATGCAGCATCAGCATCAGATGACAGGAGTGGGACCAACAGTGGTCCACCAGACATTAATTGAGTCTCAACTGTGATTGCAGAGAAATGCATTTGCTTATAGACTAACAGAAATATGCGATCTACTGTGCAAGAGTAAGTATCGAACGGACACAATGCTATCGAAATATAAACCATGCATCAAGCCATAAGGTTTGTGAAAAAGCTGAATGGACTGAAGTTCTTTAAAGCATCCAGTCACCCCAGTCTTAACCAGTAACACCCTGCAAAGGACCTCTGTAGATTCGATTTACAAAAACAGGGCATATGGTTGAATCATCATACTTCCATAAACTGATGCTTAAAATATCCTCCATCATTTGCTCACTGTACTAATACAAATACTGTGATTACACTAGTTCCAACTGCTCCAATATCAATGCTATTTGTTTAAATTCAAACTGCAGGGTTGCATAAAGTTTTATACTGTTAGTTACCAAACAACACAACTTTGGCTCAACAGAGATCGTCTCACAAAAGATAATTCCTTGAGAAAGTTGGAAAAGCAAGAACATCAGGGTTACAGATATTTTGCTAAACCAGGTATTTATTTAGCTAAAATTACCATTAGCCCTATATGTCTAAAAGCTGATTATAGCTAATGCAGCTTAAGTCAAGAAGGTTCTTCTCTAAAAAAATCTTTCTTAAAATTGTGTCATCACTTTCTAACCAATGCACATTGCACAGCAATCTGAAAAGCCCAAAATGCTCTTCAGACGTCAACCACAAGGACTATATTCCACCCAGCACCTAAGAATGCATAAATGCCAGAATTCTTTCTTTTAACACTTTAATGACGAGCTGCATTGGTTTCCTAATCGCTTTTAGTACACTCTTGTCGTTAAAGTGTTAAAATGGTTACTGCGATGATGGCTAGAAATGCAGCCTTTCTCTTTATAGGCTCTAAAAATCTCTCATTCACATTATCTTAAGCTTTTCCTGAGTCCTGGTAGTGAAAATGTCTATAATTGCCAAAGTCCAAAGCCAAAATAAGCAAAAGAAAAGCTCTGTTTACAGCCTGATGAAGAACAAAATGCTCATTTGAGGGATCCAAAATGTGAAATTATGCAGGCCTGTCTCTTCTTAATCCATTATTTTGTTGCCATTGCATTTCCAAGCAATGCATCTGCACCACATCATCTTCATACATCACATGATCACATTTCTATACCAGCTGAGAGAAGTGTTTCCGTTAACGCCCAAACAGCTGTTTTTACGTCCATAAAAATTGTCCAAAACGTCCAAATTTCTCAGGCTAGATGTAAAATTCCAAAGAGCTACGTCTAAAATTCGAGGTCAGGACTAAGTATACGTCCTCTTTTTGGACTCTAACGGAAACGCTGGCTGAGAGAACACAGCTTACTCAAAACAATTCAGTTAAGATAAAATTTGCAAGGCAATGCTTGGTTAGAGTCTGGTTCTGGAACTACTATCCAAAACTCAGGCAGCAAAATATCAATAGGGAATGGTATTTAGAGCTGCAGCAATGAGGAAAACGACGTACAGTGAGGAAGATAGGCCTACTGGAAAGAGGAAGGACAGACTATTTTAGAGCTATATAATCTGCATTGTGGCTAACAGTACACGGCAGACTGCTCTCCTTTCTGGCCTGCAAACTGACCATGAACAAAACTGGAACTGAGTCCACTTCTGCTCAGTCAACTTATTATCGCTAATTGTTATTATTATTTTACTATTTGAGGCATTGTAATCTCCGAATTTCTAAAGCGCCACTTGAAAGCCAAGCGCAGGCCACCAGCTGATTCATGGGCACTGTGTCAAGTCAGAGGGGTTGTCCAAAAGGGTAGTCTGTATCAGTATTAGATCTATAATTTGTATGATTATATGGTTTTGCTCAGCGTTTAAAGTGGTCTGGGAACTGTGGGAAAGGCGTTCCCATGCACTGCTCCGTTAGCAGTTTCAATTTATTACAGCAAAGTTACTAATCTCATATTAGAAAAAATGTTGATGAAATGCCGTTGGCTTCCAGCATAATGTCAAATAATGTGGCCCAAGTTTCTATAGAACTTTGTTCGAATGTCACTTCAATTCAATCTATTAAAATCGTTTGCACACGTTTAATACATAGGTTCATCTGACGTTCACGAGTCATCAGATGCATCTCCAATTTGGCCAAAAAATTAGGCTAAAGACACGTATTAATTTGTTGGAAGTTCCACCTGTTTCATGATCTTTCATCACTCAAATGTGAAAGAGGATTCAGTCAAATGAATCTCTATTACACTAGTAAAAGAAACAGGCTTCTGGTGAGTTCAGTGAATGATCTGTTGATGATTAGCATCAATGGTCTGCCTGGACAGCATGGAATGTAGGAAAATATGTTATTTCTTGGTTTAAAGCTGGCAGGCCAGTTGCTTTAGAGCAGTGTTTCTTAACCAGTGCTCGACCGAACCCCTGGGGTTCGGTGAGCCAGTGCCAGGGGTTCGGCAGAGGTTCTCTGAAATATATACATATTCAGCGCAGTGAGTGTGAGTGAAAAATCATTTGCTTTTTAATTTTTATTTTTCGACTTTTATTTATATAATAAATTTTGTTTGAAATAGATTGCCTACCAGGCCCTACCTTATGAAATTTTAAAATGTATTAATATTGTATCACATTTTGGTACAATTTTTTATTTCCTTTTGTTCCCATTAGTTAAAAAATTATTGTTCAAACTTGAGGGGTTCGGTGAGTGGTCATGGATTTCTCTTGGGGTTCGGCTCCCTTGAAAAGGTTAAGAACCACTGCTTTAGAGTTTAAACAAAGCCACTGGATTACCAAAGAAAAAAGAAGTTACATAACATTATTCAAAATTATTTTTGTAAACTAAGTGCAAGAATTCCATCATGTTTTTTGTGTTATTGTTGCACACACCTGTTCAGATGTGTGATCATTTTAATTCTTTATTCTGTTGTGTAAATAAATTTAAAGAGAAACTCAGATAGCTCATGAGTTGTTAGTTGTTTCATGTGCAACATAGGCTACTAACAACAATAGATTTTGGCCTGCATTCAAGTACTTTGGTATTCCGAGAAATTGTCTGCCCCCTCTCCAGCTCTTTTTTGACACATCTGAAACACAGCTAGTACGGGCTGCAGCGTATTGCATCAGGACACATCATATACAAGCATACACCAGAATAAACTGCAACTCCAAAAATACTGTATAGGGTCACAAATCACGAGGTGAGACCTGAAGCCACGTGGCCCAGGCCGCCAAGTTTGGCATCACGAACGATTCCAAGCTTTGAGATCAAACATCACTGCAAGACATCGAAGCTTTTCTCGCATAGAATCTATCTTTTGAATCTTTACAATTTAGATGTATAATTATTCTATGTACTCAAGTGGTAAATCAAGCGCTCCTAAGTTATATAGGCCTAGTATCATCGGCACATTATTTTCGTCACATCTGAAAAAACGTGAACACAAGACTAGGAAGCTCTGTGACCGATCGTTTCTTTGCTACGTTTGAAGAATCGCTGACTTACATGTTTGGCTTCGTTTATTCAGTGTTTGACTAAAAACGAGCGAGACATTTATCCAAACGAATCTCCAGAACGACATTTTGACTGAAAGAGTAATTTGCAAATGACAATGTTATCATTTTATTCCGCCTCAGTTAATACAAGTCACATCCTTAGGAATACGACTGTTACAGCCAAGACGACGACGCAACGCCATTCCATCCGTCGGCAGCGGCGGCGGCCAACTGCGTCAGCCGCCCTAGGCTCCGAGCCTCCGACCAGCGCTGGTTCCCTTACGTTCGGCCTGCCTCTTATAGGCCTACGTCGATATTGAGGTCTGCGATTGCGAAGACGCTCTGAGACGCTATTTCATTTGCTCGGAGATTCTAAGATTTTGGACGCATCCTTTAAATTTAATTCTAAGCCTTAGGCCTACTTGTATTTTTTAATAAAATATGCTACTTCAGCAGTTTATAACGCGCTGTCAATAGACCTATTCTGAATCTGCAAGGAGTAGGCCTAATTTTAAATAAGTAAAATGATTGTTTCCAAACTATAGGCCTGGTATTGAGTTAGCATCACCGCCAAATCAGTGTTTTATGTATGGATGTAACTTAGAGGCCTATATGTATGTATGTAGGCTAAGTACGTATGTATGAACGTAGGCCTATGTTCAGAGCCGGATTAACCTATAGGCCCTAAGTGAAATAAGCCATGGCTTAGGGCCCACAACGTTTTGAGGGCCCCCAACTGTCAGGAAATAATAAATCAGATGGCACAAAGGTCCTATTTGACAATTTTCTTCTGGAAAAAGACGAAAAAAAAAAAAAAGGTCATCAGAAATTTTTCTAAGTAATAAACATGGTTTTTCTCCAAATCTGGGGGAAAATGTTTGTATGGCTTTCCGGTTAGGACCCCGGATGTCTTAACCCGGCCCTTGGCTTAGGGCCCCTGAAAGTCTTAATCCGGCCCTGCCTATGTTTGTATGCATGCATGCATGTAATCGTGATTGTAATCTCTAAACTTCTAAAGCGCCACTCAAAAGCCAAGAACAGGGCACCAGCTTATTCACAGGCTCACAGCGCTGCCTCGAGTCAGAGGGGTTGCCCAAAAGGGTAGTCCGATTTCTAGAGGGTCAGACCGAGTCCCTCCGACTCCTCTGTCTGCAACCCTCAGGCTTTCCACACGAAATAGAGTCTAATTAACCGCTTCAAGAATTTCTACTCTGATCCATCCAATCCTCCTTCTAATCTTTGTCTTCCTAGACGGAACTCGCCTTAAGCACCTCCGTCTCCTTCTTGGTCTGCACTCTGCAGGTCTCTTTGGCAACCTTACTCAATATTGGAACAGATTTTTCTTTGATAGACCCTATCGTTTGACACGATTTACGCAGCGCTTCCAACTATAGCCTACGCTGGTCCCTATAACCTATTATAGATAGCGCTTAGCTTTTGTCGGCCAACATACCCATGTGGAGCCCATAGACCCGTATTCCAATATGGGATCCGTAGGCCTATAATAGAATCCACTTGGATCTAATATGCGCATGGAAGCATATAGGCGCAACCATTCTATGGGAATCGTGGGACGCGTCCCCCAACTTTCGAGCAGGTTGGGACGAACCCCAACTGTTGAAAATTTTGAGGTAAACAATTAAGAGCCCAAATTGCACTCCATTTGGTATCAAATGCTCAAAATTGCGTCGTCTACTGGGGCTCCGCCCCGACCCCGATGGGGGAGCATACGACGCACCCCATATCCGCTAGTCGCTAGGGGCTTCTTCCCTTCGGCAATCGCAGCTTCGCCTTCGGCGCGCTCTCAATTCCCTCTGCCCCCACTCAGACATTCTAGTAGGTTCCCCCAACTTCTGTACCATGGTTGCGCCCATGCATGGAAGCGTTGACGTCACTTCAACTTTAAATAGGCTAACGCTGTAAGAATCTAGCCTAGGCCTATAGATCATTAGGATTACGAATAACCTACGAAATTCTCATTGCAACACAAAAGCCCGGCTAATATCATCCACGCTTTAAAAAATTAGGCCTATCAAATCAAGTTCGATCGCAAGAGCCGAATTGTTTGGTCAGTTTCAGTGACAGATCAGAATTCGGAGGTTGCAGTGGTCAGATGCGCTGAGGAGACTGCAGCGTGGTCTCATTAAATTTTCGGAAAAGATTTTTAAATTTGGTCAGTAGAGAAGCGACCCTGAGAGTGAATGAAGCGCATTCAAAGGAGTGAAAGTTATGAAGCTAAAATATAAAGACGACGCCTAGCTGTAGTTCTCGAACCTTGGATGCATGACAATCGTGCAATGCCCACTGCCGCGAGGATTTAAAAATCTAGGGGTAGACATAGTTAAACCAAAGATGTTAGAGCCGTACGGCTCTAACATCTTTGGTTAAACGTCCATTGTGCAATGTGCACAGTCTAACAAAAAGAATATCCAGTATGAATACAATACTCATACAGAAAGCCATAATAAATAAGCTAGATCACTTTTCTTCGGACAAAGTACTAACAAAGATTTTAGATTCGTACGACTCTAACATCTTGGTACTAAAAACTCTAACTGAATTTGGGCTATCAACGACCGCTTTCTAGATCCACAAGCGAGGCGCTATAGAAAGTTGGAGATGACCAGCGATGTTCGTTGATTTCCATTGAGGTAGTTTAGAATATCATTTTCGTAAAGGTGAATAATTCAAAATAGTCTGTATGATGCACACGCTGGAAAGTATGAACACAAATGTAGGAATATTTGTTATTGTAAACTACAGTCTGAAAATGCACGCACATTAAAATTTAGAAGCAATTTTGAGCAAGCTTCATATTCGACATACGTAGTGCTTCTGCGGCGGAAGATTCGCCACGCACTGAATGAAGAAATTACTTCTGCGGCGGAAAGTTTTCACATTTTATCTAATAACGACTCTAATCCTAACCCTGACCCTAATCGACCGTCACAGCGCCTAACCTGACCCTAGCCGATCCTCATGACGCCAATTTATAGGAAATAACCCATTTTGAATAATGCGCCGAAGGTTGCGCATGCGCAAAGCTCTTCCGCCGTTGAAAATAGTAATTATGAGGGGGAATTTTGCCACAGAAGATTTATACTCCAACGTACCCACATAATGTCTGTCTAGTTGAACATTACAGACCTCCCAGATCCCTTTGTGATTACCTTTTTCCGCCTGGTTCAGCCATCGTTTGTGGTTCTTTTCACTCATCTGATATGGGTGATCTGCTTGTTGCTTGGGCCAGGGCATTCATGGCACAGAACAGGGCTTTTGCGGTGCTGGAACAGTCATAATTTAGAACAGATTCTGTTTGCCATTCAAGCTCAGGTGATAGTGGGAGAGAGGATTGTTGCAACTCATTGCCTTAAAACTCACCTATTGCCTTGGAGCTCTCATGCTTGGAGCACCTCTGAGTAGTTGTCTTTGTCAGAGGCTATAAATAAACTGACAAATGCAAAATATTACTTTTAGGGAAGTGTTTTAAAGCCTGAGAATTTGCTTGTATTGGCTTACTGAAAAGGTGGAAAATTGGCTAATGTAGAAGGTTAGTTGTCATATTCTAGTCAGCTATAGTAGACAGAAGGCCTGCTGATTTACTAGTTTTGTGTCTGACAATCTGAATGTAGAGTATTTAACGATTAACATTTTTATTCTTTAGATGAGTCTTCGAGTGTAAAGTGGCCTACATAGTATGAAGCTATGCAAACTTCTGTTGTCGTACTTGACAGTCTGAACTACCGTCAGTTGTAGTACATGTATTAATTTTGAATGGAGAAGGAGTTGTACCGTCTATCAACTTTTTATAGTTGGCCTGACACTTCTGACTTTAGCCCATTGCAGTTGGCTAAGAATGGATTCTTCTTCACTGGATATGGGGATGAAGTAGAATGTTTTGCTTGCAAAGTTCATCTGTCACAATTGAGTGCAAAGGAAAACCTAAATGAAAGACATAAACTGTGTTCACCTCACTGTGCATTTGTCTGTGGAAATGACTCTAGGAATTGTTCACTTAAACCTCCCTGTCAGGATGGAAGAAGCATCTCTGCTTTAGAAACATTTGATGGTGATAATTGTGATGAAGCTCATGACAGACAGGCAATAAAAAACGTCTGTAGGTTGGCCATTAAGCGAGCCATTTCTAAAAATTTGTTCTTCACAAGCACAAACTTGATTGCTGACCGATCAAAGCCAGATTATGACAAACTACGATTTGAGCAAGTTCGCCTGAGTACTTTTCACGATTGGCCTTCAGGAGCTCAGGCTGATCCATCTTCTTTGGCTCAAGAGGGTTTTTTCTACACTGGTTCAGCAGATCGAGTTCAGTGTGCCTTCTGTCGTGGATTAATGAGGAACTGGGAACCTACAGACATACCATCAGCTGAGCACAGGAGACACTACTCTGACTGCCCTTTTGTTCAGGGTAGGGATGTTGGCAATGTTCCCCTTGCGGAGCAGACCCACACGGAAAAGGGCCTTAAAACTGGAAACAATACATACAGTCATCATGAGGTGGAAGGTTCTAACTCTACAACAGAAGTATGTCAAAGAGCTACTCGGCAACTGGTAAGCAGCATGAATTATTTACAGAAATATATGTATGACCCACTGAATTTCTGGACTAACTGTGCCCTGAGGTTTGTGACTTTATATTTGCCAACATGTACACAGACCTGCTAGAAATGCAGAGCCATACTACTTGCCTGGAAAAGATACCCTTAGTGGATTGGCTATAGATAGTCCTGAAAATTGTAATTTTGTTCGCACCTGTAATACAGTCAGCAACAAGCACAGATTGCTAAACATAACATAAGACAAAGGTTAAATAATAGAGCTGGTACTGATTAAAAATTAATTGATTAATGTCCAACATTTTACAAGCTGTTTATAACTACACTCAGATTTTATAAGATTTTATTGTTTTCAAAATTATTATGCATCCTAGACTAAGTACTGCCATTGGTTTATGCTGTAAATCTAGTAAAATAACATTGCATTACTTCTGCATCACTTCAAGTGGTCACTAGCAACCTCTCTATCCCTTACATGTTTTCAAATAGTTTGCTCTTAAGCAGTGGCGGCACTAAGGGCAAATGCCCTGGTAAAAAAGCCTTTGCCCTGGTCGTTGCCCTGCCAGAATCTTTGCCCTGCCAAGAATTTATTTGGGGCATAAATCGCCCCTGCACTGGTTACTTGTATGTATGCCCTGGTTACAAAAAATGTCTGGCGCCGCCACTGCTCTTAAGAGGTGCTTAGATTTCGTTGTCTAGTTCACTTTTATGGCTCAGTGTCTTTATCATGATGATTACAGTTTCTAAAGACAGACAAACATTATAGAATAGAACATCTTCAACTGAGACACTTGCTACGTTACTCCTAAACAATGATGCTTTTGGGATGCATGGTCTTTGAATCTGATTGGATCACTAGCTGTCAGTAAATGTCACTTACCAGTAATTGTGCATGTGATTGGATTAGCAGCTGCTGGCAATGGTTATTTATTGCTTGCTTTTGCATGTCTCATTGGATAAGGGGCTGGTCTAACATTTTTTTATTTGCTAGATCCTGGATTGCCAGCTGTCTGTGCTAATTGTTATGAGTGAAGATTAAAATGGATAAGCTGTGTTTAGGCGATGTTATATCTTGGTTGCCATTGTTCAGTGTTTGGCTGAAGATCTGTTACTGTTACTAATTTAGTAATATATATTGATTAATAATTAATAAATAATTTGATTAGTTCTCTATGGTGTATTTAATTTTTATGCCTTCAACTGCATAGAATTTAATAGGATGGTTGTGCAGCTCAGTTGCAGCTGGTTTTTTATTGTTACATAACTGTGTTGTTTATGGTTCCATGTAGAGTATCTCTGCTAATTGTGTCACTCCTGCTGACCCTCCACGGTACCCAGTGTACTCAGACGTCTGTAAACGGGTTAAGTCTTTTGTGGGAGGAATAATCTCACCTGGTCAGACTGCAGAAGCATTGGCGGATGCAGGATTTTTCTATGTTGGTAAGAATGCCAGATATTCGCCATATATATATTTCATTTATTTGCTAGTGAATGACCAGTAAGTTTCATCTAGTAATGTCTGTGGTGCAGGACCCTAATATCACAAGATAACTGCTTATTTCATATCTGACTCATTATTTATAACAGACAACTGGTATACTTGACATTTTAAATCGTTTGGCCAAAAGACAAGCATGATGCAGGTAATCATGGATGTTTTTGGTCATACAGCTTGAGCAGCAAAATACTGCCAATTTAAAATAAAAAATTATTGTTATTATTATTTTAGATGTAATACAGCAGGTTCCTACAAAAATGTCTAGAGCGAAGGTAATGTAATAATAATTTTGCAATTATTATTAAAATACTTCGATCTCATGAGTGTCTAATGCACTTGTTAGACATCAACTGATGGTGTGTCAAGTCCATAGATTGAAATTGACAGCTAGTCTTAAGATTAACATAAATTACTTAACCTTGTGCACTTTGCTGGTAATGGGCATGGATTGTTATAATTAGGTGAGTGATTAGCACTGAACTACAGTGAAAATGATAGAAAACTCTGTATGGAGATAATCTTGCAACATTTGCAATTCAGTGCATTACAACCCTTTGAAATTGGCAGATTTAATACCATTCATAAAATTAAGATCTAAATTAAATCATTTTAGGACCTGGTGATAAGGTGCAGTGCTTTCACTGTGCTGGCAATCTGACAGGCTGGGAATTGGAGGATGATCCATGGGAACAACATAAGGTATGGTATGGCACCTGTTCATACCTCAGGACTCACCAGCCAGCACCAAGACGACAAATAAAAGAAATGCCACATCAGCCAGTAAGCATAAGAAACAAAGACTATTTCAAAGGCTATTTCTCCACACTTTCTGGTTAATGAAAATCTTAAGTTTCTCTATATGCTTATATAATTTATAATCATGTCTCATTTTATCTTAAATAGAACCAGTTTTAGTGTCCTTCTATCACATTTGTCTTTTTAATGTACTGCTTTCCAAACTCATTATTCTTATTCAAGATAAACAATCTTCTAGGCCATTTTTTTTGAAGAACAAGGAAATTGCTTGAGGACACTTTTCATTACACTCCACTTTTGTCCTTGATAAAGATAATCGTTAAAACATTTCTATTAAGTTGTTAGCTGAAATTGTAACTTTTTGCCATTTTAGTTCCAAATTAAATTCTTAAGAAGGAACTATAAAAATAACACAAAAATACATCATACTGTGTGTATATACTCTATTTATATGTAAATATTATATATACATAGAGAGAGACAGAGATAAACTTGATAGCTTTGGCTTTCATTGGCCCCACTCTATGGAACCAACTTCCTCCTATGACTCGCTCATTACTTCAAGCTGGGGCCTCCCTGCACCCTTTTGCTGCTTAAAGACAGCTTTATTTTCTTGGTCACTTGCACTTGGAGCACCTCTGATACAATACAATATATAATATTATATATATATAGACCCTTCAGTACTGGTAACATTTGTAGTGTTTGTCTTACAATTTGTGATTTGCAGAGAGCAGCCGTGACACAAACATACCGTGTAGAGCCACGAGAAGTCATAGCACGTATGGACACTCCAACTGTTCGGGCTATTCTGAACATGGGCTATTCCAAGGACTCAGTCAAGGCTGCAGTTGAGAACCACTTATCAACAGCAGGTTAACTAAAACTGCAGAGTTTATTTACTCCAGAATAATATATTGCTACAAAGTGAGATTTCTGCAGATGCAACACTGCATTTAAAATCAATTTATTCTAGTACTCTTGAAATTGAAAGTTTCACTTGTGAAGATCAACGTTTGCATGCCATACAACTTTACTCCTTGTTCTGGTCCCAGCCAGATATTTTGGGGGTTTAAGTCCATTTCAACCCTTACGAGTAAAACTGTTAGGCTCCAATATCTCATAAATACCAAGATACAATTATTGCTGTGTGCATGCATGAACCTGCTGTTGTAATTTCTGCTAAGAGTGCAGCAAATAATTTGAAATGTTTAAATAATTGTAGGCGATGATTTTCCAAATGCTGAAAGTCTCCTTGAAGCACTTTTCCAGTTGGAAGAAACAG
The DNA here is from genome assembly GCA_020284085.1 of Aporrectodea caliginosa. Taxonomy (NCBI): domain Eukaryota; kingdom Metazoa; phylum Annelida; class Clitellata; order Crassiclitellata; family Lumbricidae; genus Aporrectodea; species Aporrectodea caliginosa. The sequence goes on from JACEVL010000391.1 coordinate 1,138,037, forward strand.
CAAGTGGTCCACTTAACAATTTAATTTTGCAAGCATCGAAACTTCCCAAAACTAACCTTTCTACTGATGCTGCTTTGGTTGCCAGTGCCTTGTCAGGTGAGCATGTACAGAGCGCCAGAAACTCTGGCATGAAGTTTTAATCTTTCACTCTGACATTTAATCATCATGTAACTCGACTAATCCAGTATTATCAGAATACTTGAGATGGGGAGTGCAGCATGTAATAGATAATGATTTCATTGCTTTTGAGGTGTTAGCATTATTTTTTATCCTGAGGTAGAAATTAACCTATGGAATGGAAACATTAAGGTAGGGTTAGCAGTTGCATTTTTGGACATATTTAATGAATGTCTAACATTGAAGACAATGTAAAGTTACTCTGAAGAGAGGAAAGTCTCTACAAAACTGCAATAACGTGCCAGTATCTGATGAGATTAAGGATTGTCATTAAGTAATATTAAAGTAATCGTGAAGTATGCATGGTAGGTACTGAAATTTGGTAGGCATTCGACAAAAGGCTCAGGAATGGGGATAATTCAGATGGCTAGATATTGGCAGGGAGAAAGCAGTTCATGTGACAGTTATCTTCTGAGGATGGAGAGGAGGGTGATGCATCTTGCAAAACGGCTTGTCAGCTAATGTAAACTGATGTTGAAACCATGTTGCATGGTTACCATGCACCAGTGAGTTAGCATGAAAGTAGTAGAGTGGTCTCATGAAGAACAGTCCCTAAGTTTCAAAAGTATTAGAAATAAATAAAACTAAATGAGTGAAACTACAGCAGGTAGATCATGTTTTGTGGGTTGCTGAAGCCTAAAAAATGAAATTGTTTTATGTGCTATTCTTTTATAGGTGGAACTTCGCAACCATCTTTTGTATCTTCGTTGAGCGTACTAGATGATGCTACAAGCGTACAATCTCTCTCTACACCTGTTGCCATCCAAGTGACTGAATTGCAGTCAAAGAGTAAGTGATTGCTTCTTGGAATTCCTAGAAGTCATTCAGTTCACCAACAACAGTTAGACAATTAAAACGTCCTCTGATATGTTACATTGAAAGTGTTTTTGTCACTTAAAATTTTATTACCAGCCTCATAAAGGTACTGATACAGGGGAATTGAGCTTTTAATGTATGGAATAGGTTTAGAAATTGATTTTAATTTATTGAATAGCTTTTGAAACAGAGCTTTTAATAGTTATAAATGTATGTCTATTATCTTGGGTAAAAAACAAGTGAAAAACTAAAGAAAATTTATTTGTAAGTTTCTAGCAGCTGTTTACGTATTTTGATGGTCTGAATACTTCATTCAAAAACAACTTTATTTCTTTTATAGCAAGGAAAAGGAAAAGCAGGAAGAAGAAGCCGTCTGCAGCATCTAATTTAACCAGCAACGAAGAGGAGCCCAAAAACATAACGGTCAACTCTGATCAGAATAATCCAGTGTTGACAACTCCCGAGGCAAACTCTAAGACTGCGGCAACCAATGATGGTATTATTTTCTGAATGGTTAAATAATGTAATGACAAGTTAGGAATTTTGAGTTTTTAGTCACAGTAAAGTACTCTTAATGCACATTTGTTCATTGATGCATACATCAATTTTAATACTGAGAGTCACCAAATAAACTTCCTTGGGATTGGCAAGAACAAATTAACAGTTTCACCGAATACACTTGAATTTTAACATTATCATGAAGTGTCTTCAACAGAAGCCATGTGAAGAGCAGACCTTAAGCTAACCTGTGCATTATAATATTGCTATAGAAGTGAATAGATTATAATGTTAATAGGTGAATATGCTAAGAGGAACTGAAATCTTGAAATAGTTTTTGCCTGAGGTATTGAATCCCTCAGCTATGGCCATTATACTATTACAAACCTCCAATGACCACACTAACCCCAAAACTGCAGATCATTGGCGCAATAAGGAAAGTTGTTCAATTATAAATATGTAGTAGATGCTGTCATTCAAGTTGTAGTAACTCATAATATTAGAATTTCCACAGCACCCACTTTCATGATGCCATAATCACTTCTACTGGCTTTTCTGAGTACTACATAAAGGCAATTAATAAGTAATTAAACACCAGACTAAAATGTAACTCCAAAATGCTGATATCAAAGCTTGAAGTCAAGACAAGAAGCCACACTGCTGCCAAATTTGATGTTGACGCTAAGGTCTGGCCTCTAAGCATACCACTGGAGACATCACTGGTTATATTGGTGTTGTAGAAGCTCTTCAGTATGCTGCAGCTCTTCAGTATGCTGAACAGAACCGACAACTGCGTGAGGCAAGGATGTGCAAGGTATGCATGGATGCACAGGTGGACACTGTGTTTCTGCCATGTGGTCATCTTGTCTGCTGCAACAACTGTTCACCTCGAATGCACAACTGCCCCATCTGCCGTAAACAAATTCAAGGAACCATCAAGACCTTCTTATGCTAACTCGCATTTGGCATAATGGAAACATTGATGCTACAACAGTTTAAAGTGTGTCCAGGTTCTGATGATACCGTGTACAAGGATGTTTATGCCTCCTCTGATTTTGCAACAGTATTTCACAAGTAGAATTTGCACCCTGGCTTGAACCATTTTGTGACTTAGTTTGATGGTATTACAATTTCATTTAGCAACACTGCAATTGACCATTGGTAAATTTCTCAACTTGTGGCTTGGCATTGTGTGATTACTTCATTTTATAAGCTATGTTCAAATGTCTATCATGGTAACTGCATGATTTGTGATGATGTAAAGAATTGTTCAATCTGCACTTACATTCTTGCCTGATATTCTGAACTAATCTGGAGCACTTATACAAACACCTTAATAATAAAAACTTTCTTCTTGTGCAGTTTGAGGCATTCTGATGTAAAAAAATCCAACTGCAACCATTATAAAAGAACAATACTTTGCCGAGATAATAATTAAAGAACACATTCCGTTCATACAACATATTGTAATATTTCCAACAAGAGATCTCATTTTTTTGTGCAATTTGCATTATGCACCACAGTGATAAACAAGTTTATAGTATTGACCTCATAGTTTTTTGTTTACTGAGTAATCCAGTTTCAGTGTTTGTGTTGTTAGCATTTAATTGCTGCTTTCACAAAAATTATTTTGTTGTTTTAGCATTTATATTTCTGGTTTTTGTTGGCATTTAATTTGCTGCTTTCACAAAACTTCTTTACGGTGTTTTAGCATTTTATTTCTACTTTTTCAAAAAAATTGTATTTGCCTTGCTTCAATTCATGTCTAATTAGAATAAATTCTTACATTTCTATGTAAGTCCTACATGAAACAAACTAATGATGCAATCAAATACATAGTAGGGTGCCAAGCTGAAACCCGATTCTAATAAATTTAGTTTATAAAAATTTGCATTTCACACTCGAGCATTGCAACCAAGCTTAAAAAATTGGCAATTTAATTATAGCACAATTTTAGCCACTATTGGCCTACCGACACTAAGCACTAGCTAGAATTAACATTTTAAAGAGTTCTATTCTTCTGCTTTTACGACTTGTTTTAGATAATACCTATGCAATGCAATCCATTGTTTGTTACGAATAATGATGTGAGGCCTTTTCGTCCTAATAAACTCGACGGCTTCTTCTGGCGACCAGTTGTGTCTCTGAAATAGAAATACAGTCAAATATATTTTCCATGCCTTAATCTGTTCTAAAACTATCCATACATTGGTTCAGAGTAATTTTTAATGTTCTCAAACTCACCACAAACAATCTGAACTATGCTGAATGAAGTTTGTGAAACAACCCAGCTGCAAAATAGTTGAATTCAGAGTATGCTGAATTAGATATATTGAAAATAATCAAACAATTTCTAGAGGTATCTCTAACTGATCATGTGCTAATGTTTATCAAGGCACCCTTGTAATGACATGCGCCGTGTTACGGCGCCCTAGAAATTGTTGTAATTATTATTATTTTTATTATTATTATCTCTACAATACCAAAGATAAATTTTAATAGTTGTCCAACCAATCTTCAGAAATTCAACATGCTCTTACACTTCAGCCATTTAAAAAATAAAATATTGTTATCAAATACTACAAATTCTGTTGGTTTATTGTCATCAGTTATATTAAAAATTTCACGAAATTTGCTCTATGGCTCTAAGACTATGAGTTTGGCAAAGATTAAGAATAACCATAAGGTATCTGTGGTTAATGGCCATTACATAACCGAATCATACCCACCTGCATAAGATAGCAGGCAACTAATGTGGCGCTGCGTGTTCTGCCAGCCTTGCAGTGTACGTAAACACTGTTTCCCTGTCTCCTCTGATCCTCGATGCAACGAACTCCAATCACAAGGTTCCGTTGAGAGGGAGCTGCAATCATATCTGGAGTGCTTAGGTTAACAAGCAAAATGCCATAGCTGTTCCATTCCTGCAACATAAATGACTAAATGTCAGCAGTTGGCACCAAGTACAGCCTCTGCTGCAGAGCTCTAATACTTGCAACTGTTTACATTAACACTTTGACCGCCGGACCATTTATTAGTAGTACGCCACAGCCCTATAGAACATTTGAATCCCGACAGCCCTATCGTAAATTTGACACGCGCAACCCCATGGTAAATTTGACTCGCGGTAGCCATGTCGTAAATTTGATCGCGGGACCATTTATTAACCATAGGCCTACGCAGCAGCCCTATCAAAAAATTATAGAAACTACAGCTATTATCATTTATTATTGACGGTAACTCTCTGAAAATGCAAAGAAAATGAATGAAACTGTAAAGAAACTGCTAATTAGTCTCCTATACTTTACAGTAACCTGACTAAAAGTCTGCCTTTGAATGAGTGCGGTCATTTGGTTACTAGCGATACATTCGCTAGTAACCAAATGACCGCACTCACGGTTACAGAGACGTCTCCTCCCACCCAATAAAATACTCTCTGGCAAAGTGGGTACCGTTCAGTTTGACTGCCGGGCAACATGAAACACGGCAGCCCTATCGTAAATTTGACACGAGGCATTCCTAGCGTAAATTTGACACGCGTCAACCCTGTCAAAAAGCATCGACAAGCCAGGGTTAGACTCGGAATCTGAGCTATCATTACCAGAGGCATCATTGATTGCCAGCACGCCTATATCCGCTGTATATTTTAAGTACGAGTTAACTCGTACCTGGCGTCTCGGCAATCCCATTCAAGTACGAGTTAACTCGTACCTGGCGGTCAATGTGTTAAAGACTGAAATGAGCAATCACCTCGTAAGATGCTTAAAGTCACAGAACGACTTACACAGCTGTACTGCTATACTCAACTTATGATAGTAAAGTTTTACATATGTCAGTCACGACTCACCAGTGCAACTAGTGCTTTACGTCAAAATAAAAAATTCCAGCTGTACAAATGTTATAGAAACAACATAACTTTACTGCACCGCTTTTGTATTTAAACACTTCATTGTAGGAGTGAACAACAGTCAATAGTAATCCCACCAGGAATTTGTTTTCGGTATTTCAGCTTAATCTCCACCCCATCAAGATTACATGTCATTGGGAAGATAGGTGGCAAGGAAGCTGGCTGGTCACCCACCGTCATAGGCAAGGGTTACGAAAAATTAAGTCTCTTCATACCCACGAATGCTTCTTGGACTAGCTAAAATGACTGCTCTTCTTCTTATTTCAATTAACCAAATAGGACCTGCTTCAATAGAAGCAATAACAACCAGACAAATGGGAGAAAAGCATGAAGCAGTCACCTAGTCTTTAGATCTACAGCTAACAGATGCAAAGGCTTTCATAAAGCACAGAATATTATATACTGGCTTACTGTTTTACAGTAACTTATCACTAGATGTCTACCTTAGCAGTGTTCACCCAACATTTTGTCTCGTATGGCTCTGTCATATTTATGACAACTCGAACGTTTTCTGCCAACAGCTACAGAAGAACAAGACAATCTAGCCATTAAAAATTAGTAACAAATATGTTTAACCTAGTCTTTTGTCCTGCTCAACAGCAGTTCTTAAAACTACAAGAGGCTCTGAAGTATCACCAAACACATGAAGTACAACATGATGAATGCAAACCCTAAACTGGAAAACCTGTTCATTGCACAGTTCAGGTGTACAAATACACCATAAACTGCAGCTTAGGTGACTACTCACTCTTGTGGCATAACTTGACCATGAGCAAGAGGAAATTGTAAATTTACACTAAGATCAAAGCGCCTTTCAAAGTATTGGTTGCAATCAAACTTTGTTTCATTAATTTATAAAAAGTTTCAACAATAGTTCATACAGCACCATACTTTAATCTTATTTACAGCTCATTCCCAAGAAAATCCTTTGTAATCTCAGCATAAAAATATTATATCAAACCATGTTTCAGGCTTGGACATATTAAATACACACAAGCACCATACAAAATAATGAACAGAATATGAATACAGCAAACGTTAAATTGAAGTTCAAGGGTGCATCATCAACAGTTCGAAATAAGCAAGATATTCACATCAAGCTCTGTCTAACTCTAATGAAAATGGAAACCTACACGCTTTTCTATACCTATTGTATGGCTTCAACTCTGCTCATATTTTCACCAGAGCTGCCCATTTGAATGGGTGCCATGCCGCCTAAAGTCCCCATGTATGGAATGTGCTAGCCCAAAATTCAAATCTCTAAAACAAGTCATTATTGGTATGAAAACCGGCATCCTAATGCAGAAGCTAGTGGGACAAGCACTATAGCCAATGTAGCCAAATGAGCCATAGACCCATTTTCAGTTTTGTGACTTTCTATATTTCAAAGCGTCTGACACAACTGCAGCCAGTGTCAGTGGCGTCACTTTCACCCATAGTCTATGTCACTCCACCTTTCAGAAGCTCTAGGACTCATGTTAATAAAATGAGGTGAAGGTATAATGGAAAATTTATTAGATAACACCTAGCCTCAATTGATTGACATTTCCCAGTGACCAGACATTTATGTGCATCAGTCTTTGTCTCATACCTGGAGCCAGTCGGAAACGAAAGCATCTGCCAATTATTCATCAGTCAGCTACAACTAGGCCAATTGTATCGAGTCACAGTGCCCTGTATCTTTAGTATATCAAGGTTCGTATAAACAGAGCTTCGTGTGTATGTGTTAGAAATTGTTTCTGGCCTGGCCCATGACTGTTAATCGATATAACCATCGGAAGTTTAAAATACTGAAGTTTGAAATACCAAATTTCAGTGTCGCAAAGGCAGTAATATGCCTCATTCCTTCTTACTTCTTCTGTGATGGAACGGAATGGAAGAGCTCCGAGCACGACAGTGTCATCAATGCGATTATACCAAGGGCGAAAACCAAACTTTGTCAGCACAACATTGTAGGCCAGGGTGGGATAAAATACCAAGCGTTGAAACATTTTTCCGAATGAAATTCACATAAGCATCTGTAACATGTCATTCACAAGCATAATATTGTTAGAAATAGTTAGAAATAGTCTAGCCCCTTTTGTATAATAATAATAATAATATTCTTTATTGAAACAATCCGGTTGACAAACTGCAACCGGTTACAGTGTATAGTTATGCAATTGAAACAATTCACAAGAACACAAATGACAGAAGACATAATACACGGCGCTAATAGCAGCCTACAAAGCATGTCCGCCTACGGGACTCGATCTCGGTACCTCTCGCTCTCTATGCCAGTGTTATCCAATTGCGCTATCGGGCCCCATTGTAACATTAGTTTTGTCAAAAAACAAGCATGTCTTTACAAAAATTAACAAAATCCATGTAATTAGTGTGCGTGACAATGATCTAGAAAAACATATTAATCACCGTTATATTTCCCATCTTCAGTGATTTATATTTTTAAAGCAGGATGACACTTTTAACAATGACCTACCCATCCACAAAGCCATGCTTGCCAATCAACTTCTCTGCGGTCCGAAATAAAACTAAACTATATCCCATGCAATGATCCATATTACAATTTACAGTAAAACCGTAGTTTACGTTGCCAAATTATTTTAATGTCTTCAAGGCCGTACTTAGCGTTGGTAAGCAGGCAGTCTATCAATCCAGCTTCTATTGAAACAAAGACTTATAATTTCATCAATCTATCTTCTACTTACGGAAACAATTATTTCCATCAATCCAGCTTCTATCTAAGCAAAGATTTAGTTTAATCGGGGTCAACCCGAATCCTCCGAAACCTGAATCCCCGAAAATGCTGAAAATACACAAAAAGTCCGATTTCACGAAAACAGGCTTCTAGAAAGCAACGAAACTCCAGAAAACTAATCAGAGCTAAATTGTAAACATGACACAGACTTAGCCTTGATGTAGGCCCTATATCAAAATATTGCCTATTCACATGTTATTTGTTAATTACATGTATATTCATTCGGGTCGGACTTAGAAAATCGATTTCGGGGATCCGGTCTAAATTTGTTTCGGGGATTCGGGTAGTCCCCGGTGCCGCCCCATTCACCACCAGTCGCTAAGCCCTCAAGTCGAAGTCAGTCGCTAAGCCATCGACTGCTATCGACTTGTTCAGTTAATATATCAGCAGTTATTTACTTTCTACCTTCCTACTTACTACTTTACTACCAATAGGCCTACTTACTTCCAAGGAATCTATATTCAGACTTACTAGTACCAACAGTTAGATTTTTCTGTTGCGCTACCTGATGTCATGCACTTCTTTAACAGAAAATGGCGTCTCTTCGATGCAAACGACGCATTGAAAATTTGCTGGTTTCAGACTTTCTGTGTCTTTAAACAGCGGTACAAAAGTTACAGACCCTACAGTATGTCGTAAACCGCATTTTATTCTTAGGTAACTAAGAGACGTACCTGATTATCAGAGAAGTCGATAGCAAGTCGTTAAGTCAGTCGATAAGCCTAAGCGACTTAGTCAGTCGATAAGCATGTGACTAAGTCGCTAAGTCAGTCGCTAAGCTCTCCGAGTCAGTCGCTAACGCCTTCGCTAGCAACTCCAGGGACTAGATTCGGGCCGCACCCGTTTAATCAATCCAACTCCCATTTAGGCAAGCAATTATTTTCATCAATCCAGCTTCCATTTTAAATTGACCATATTAAATAATTCGGCAACGTAAATGTTACAATATTATTCTATTTTTTATCCACAATGAATAATAATCGTAAAATAAAGTTCAGTGCCTGCCTGTGTAGAGGTCAACATCCATGCCCTAAGTTAAGGGTGGAGTTTGCAGTGTGCTAAACTACCAAGCATTAACTACCGTTCTGCCTAAAATAGTTTGAATAAAATGGCTAGGCTTTTTTAAATTCAGATTTAAAATACTGATAACAATAACAAGTTACTTTAAAGAAATAATAAACAGCAGTCAACAAAACGTGCTCTATTAATTAAGGTTGTTACATAGCTTAGATGTCAGATGGCACAATGACACTAACACTGCGCCCTCCAGATTCTAGCCCAAAATTAATAGCGCGTAAGATGTTGATTGGAGATTAAAAATTGCCTGCCTATCAAGTTAATGGTCAGTATTCAAATTTTCAGTATTCTATTAATTAATTATTCATGGGCACGCTGTGAAATAGAAGTATGGCGAAAGTTATTTTCAAGAAGGACTTGATGTAAATATAGCTGCAATTAAATATATTAAACATAAAAGACCATAATTTATATGCTCCCAATTCCTAGCCCTAATAGGCTACTAATTAGGGCCTATACAATGCAATGCAGACGCTGTCCTCCTTCTAAAGTTTAGAAGCGCACACGACCATACGAAAGCGCATCGGTGAACAGTGCGGTCATCTATTTCCTGCACATCCACTGCTTTGAGGCGATTGAAGTCGCCCTCTGTCTGTCTGTCTGTCTGTGTCTGTCTGTCTGTCTGTCTCTTTGTCTCTGTCTGTCTGTGTCTGTCTGTCTATCTCTGTCTCTGTCTGTCTGTCTCTGTCTGTCTGTCTGTCTGTCTGTCTGTCTGTCTGTCTGTCTGTCTCTCTCTCTCTCTCTCTCTCTCTCTCTCTCTATATATATATATATATATATATATATATATATATATATATATATATATATATATAATATATATATATAATTATTTCTATTTGATACTATATAGAATGTGTATAAAGTGGGGGTGTTGGAATTAAGCCTGTGTTATACACATTCTGGACAATAGGTGGTGTGCTAAGAGGACTCTTTAGTACTCTATGTACTCTACTTCCGGTTTACGTTCTTCTTTGCTCGTTGTGCTAATTAAAATGTTTAAACTCTGATCAGTTCTATATCTAAATAATCCTAAAGAACTAAAGTGAACTTCAACAGGTTATGGGCCCAGGCCGACTTGTAAAGAACTGTTTACTGCGTGTCGACTAATATTTTTCGAGATTTATCGTTTTTTATCAGTGTCGACAGAAGCTGTTTTTATTGTGTTCTTTGTACCGCGTGTTCATTCCGACATGTCGTCATTAGAAGAATTACAACTGCAAATGCAGCAAATTCAGACGGAGATTAGCCTGAAAAACATTCGAGCAACTTCAAGTTCACTTGGAGGGTTATCGGAAGCGAAACATCTTGATGGAAAGAATTATGGTGATTGGAAGTTCTGGATGCAAAATTTCTTGATAGACGCTGGTCTATGGTGTTGCATTTTGCCAAAAGAAGGTCAGTCTGTTGATCCGGATTTGGACTTACGAGCGTTAGCCAAAATCAATCTCAGTCTAAAGCCTTGCGCGGCAAAAATCACAAAGAAATGCCAAACTGCAAAAATTGCTTGGGATGCATTGAGAGGTGAATATGAAAGCACTGCTTTGGTTCGCCTAATTGGTTTATATTCGAGTTTGTTCAAGACACGTTTCGAAAATTTTCTTTCGATGCAACAGTATGTTGATCACATTTTATCAATTGCTGAACAGTTAGAGTCGATTGGTCAACCCTTTCCGGAGAATGTTGTGGGAGGTATAATACTTGGTGGCCTTCCTGACCAATTTCAGCCTCTGATATTGGGTATTCAAGGGTCAAAACAAGACACAACAGTGGAGTTTGTAAAAGGTCTTTTGCTACAAGATGGCATTAAGAATATTGGAGCAAGTGCAAGTGCAAGTGCAACTCAGTCTGCCTTCTCCATGCCCAGACTCCAAAAGAAGGGTAAACCAAAAGGACCAAGATGTTTTGAATGCAATCAGTATGGGCATACTCGTCCACAGTGCGATCAATACAAATCTTCAAAAAGGATCAGTGCTAAACAAAATAAACCTTTTTTTAGTGCACATGTTGGTGCCTTGTCAGCACACACGAATTTTTCTGTTTCATCAGAGAATTCCACCACTTCGACAGGTGATGACTGGTACCTTGATTCTGGTGCTACAGTACATCTAACATCGAGACTTGACTGGTTTGAGAGTTTTACTCCTAATGATAGTCAACAGGTTGGAATTGCAAATGGAACTAAATTGAAAAGTACTGGAACAGGGAACATATCCATTCCATTGTCGTCAAAAGAAACAATGACTGCCTTTGATGTGGTTCATGCTCCAGATTTAGCAATCAATCTTTTAGCAGTTCACAAGATAGCAAAGGAAGGTAAAACTGTTTTGTTTGACGAACAGGGTTGTCGTATAATCAACCAACAGTTGAAGGTCAATTCAAAGAATGTCATTGCTACTGCCACAGCAGTTAATGGACTATATTGCCTGGATCGCCAGAAATCACATTCGTTTGCAGTAATGTCAACAAGCGTTGTGAACTTGTGGCATCGTCGTCTTGGACATCTTAATCGTCCTTCGATGCGTCTGTTGCAAATTAAGATGTCGTCTGGTGTTCAATTAGACGAAGTCTCAAGCATTCCTTGTGAAGCATGTGTGAAAGGCAAACAGCATCGGAAACCATTTAAGAAAACAGGAGTCAAACGTGCAGAACACGTTCTGGGGCTTATTCATTCTGATCTTTGTGGTCCTATGCAAGTATCATCTGTTGGTGGTGCACGGTATTTTCTTACCTTCACTGATGATTTCACACGACACTCGGTTGTCTATTTTCTGAAGTCAAAGACTGAGGTTGTCGACAAGTTCAAGGAATACAAAGCACTTGTTGAAAACCAGACTGGTGCACGTATTAAAGCTATACGGACAGACAATGGTACAGAATATGTCAATAATGCTTTTTTGACCATTCTACGAAGCTGCGGAATTCGACATGAGACGACGATTCCATATTCTCCAGAACAGAATGGAATCGCAGAGCGTCTAAATAGAACTTTGGTGGAAAGGGCTCGATCCATGATAATGGAATCCAATGTAAGCACAGACTTTTGGGCAGAAGCAGTTAACACTGCCAACTACCTGAAGAATCGCTCACCCACAAAAGCTCTACCAAACATGACCCCTGAAGAGGCATGGACGGGAAGAAAACCTGATCTTAGTCATCTTCGTGTTTTTGGATGCAAAGCCTTGGCAAAAATTTCTGGAAATTCTCGCAGAAAATGGGACTCAAAGTCAAAGGAGTATATCTTTGTTGGTTATTCAGAAGGCACCACAGGATACAGACTTCTTCATCCATTTACCAAGAAACTCACTCAATCAAGGGATGTTGTTTTCTTCGAATCTCAGTTCTCAGTTCGACAGATATCTTCATTCGATCCTTTCCCAGTTATTTCTGATGACAGTATTGTTTCTCCTACAGACTCTTTGATACCTCCTCAACAGCAGTTCCAGTTAATCCAGGCTCCTGTTGAAGTGGGGGAGTCTACCAGTACAAAGACTAACATTACTGATGGCGCATGCACTGAAAATGAAGAGTTGAGAGATTCCAATGTTGATTTCGTTGATGATACAACAGCAGATATTCCACTGAGCAATGCAAATATTTCTGAGGATGATGGACGGCCAAAAAGAACTCATGTTCCGAATAAGAGGATATTTAATGAGGACTTTGTGGTAAATCAAGCTACCTTATGCAGAAACATCGATCCGTTAACAGTTGAACAAGCCCTCGGTTCTAAGAATGCAGATGATTGGAAACATGCCATGGAAGAAGAAATCAAGGCACATGTTGAAAATCATACATGGACATTCTCTGATGTACCTGATGGTAGGAAAGCTATAAAATGTAAATGGGTGTTCAAAACGAAACTGAAAGTAGATGGTACAGTTGAACGTTACAAAGCTCGTTTGGTGGCTAAAGGCTGTTCACAAAAGCCAGGCATTGATTATGAGGAAACCTACGCACCTGTTGTTCGTTACACATCCATCCGTTTTCTAATGGCACTTGCAGCAAAGTATGACTTGGACATCGATCAAATGGATGTCACAACGGCATTCTTGAATCCTGAATTAGAAGAAGAAGTTTACATGGAATTACCAAGTGGTTATCGGCTAAATAATCGAACTTGTCGGTTGAATAAGTCAATTTATGGCCTGAAACAAGCCAGCCGAGCTTGGAACAAGAAACTAGACAAGTTGCTGAAAGATCTTGGATTTCTGCAGTCAAATTTCGACACATGTATTTATTACAAGAATGAAAATGGAAAGATCTTAATCATTGCTGTGTATGTGGATGATCTCTTGATTTTCTCGAACAATAAGAAAGAGAAACAGAAACTGAAAGTGGATCTGATGAAACGTCTTAAGATGAAAGATTTGGGAGAAGCGCATTATTGTGTAGGCATACATATTCAGAGAGATCGTGAAAAGGGAACAATTTCACTTGATCAAGAGAAATATATTGAAGAAATGCTGATTCGTTTCAATATGAATGAGTGTAATGGTGTATCAACTCCACTTGATCCAAACCAAGACTTGTTCGGGGAAGAACTTCTTCCAAACAGTCAAGCTGAAAAGGAAGATATGCTGAAGGTTCCTTTTCAAGAAGCGGTTGGGAGCTTAATGTTTGCAGCACAAGCTACAAGACCAGACATTACGTTTGCAGTGGGGGTCATGAGTAGATTCAACAACAACTATGGCCAAGCCCATTGGGTTGCAGTTAAAAGAATCTTTAGATATCTAAGACAAACTGCAAGCTTAAAGTTGATATACAGGAAAAATGATGAAGATGTAGCTGGATTCAGTGATTCTGATTGGGGTGGAGACAAAAGGGATCTAAAATCAACTACAGGATACATTTTTGTGTTGAGTGGTGCTGCAATTAGTTGGAACTCTAAGAAACAGCCAACTGTTGCAAAGTCAACCACTGAAGCAGAATATATGGCTCTGAGCATGGCTGCTGCAGAAGCTGTATGGTTGAAGGGACTTCATCAAGAACTAGTTCCTCAAGCCTCTAGTGTTGTGACGATCTTCTGTGACAACAAAGGTGCAATTGATCTCGCAAGAAATCCTGGATATCGAGCCAAGACCAAGCACATTGCTATCCAACATCATTTTATTAGAGATAGAATCACTGTTGGAGATATATGTGTTGAACAGATAGCTACAACAGACATGGTTGCTGACTGTCTGACAAAGGGACTGTTTAAAGATGTACATGCAAAATGCATCTTAGGCATGGGGTTTCTGAAATAAGACTCTGATCTGTTTTAGAATGTGTGTAAAGTGGGGGTGTTGGAATTAAGCCTGTGTTATACACATTCTGGACAATAGGTGGTGTGCTAAGAGGACTCTTTAGTACTCTATGTACTCTACTTCCGGTTTACGTTCTTCTTTGCTCGTTGTGCTAATTAAAATGTTTAAACTCTGATCAGTTCTATATCTAAATAATCCTAAAGAACTAAAGTGAACTTCAACAGTATCATATGATGTTATATAGTATGATATGATATGATGACATGATATTATATGATAAGATATGACAATGATATGATATGATATGATATGACATTCATTCATTCATTCGGGAATTTATAGGCCTATAGCGGCCCGTCAAGGAAACTATACTCAGAGGCGCTCCCGACTCCAACGCGCCCAAAAAGAACAGTTTTAAGTTTAGTGAGGAAAGGCAGATTCCCAGGGTGTAGACGACTAGACGCAGCCCTAGAGGAAGACCATTCCAGATCATTGCGCACAGAGAAAGCTCGGTTCTGCATAATTGGAGTCATGAGTCACTGGTCAGTCATGAGACAGTAGAATGTGGCCAATCTGTTATTTCTTCAGACAAACCAACAAATCTCGACAAACGATCGCACTTAGAATTTAATCGGAGTCATGAGCGACGAAGCTCATCATCAACTGGTGGACATGTGTTATGATATGATATGATATAATATCATATGATATGATATCATATTATATAGAGACAGACAGTCAGAAAGACAGACAGAGTCATAGATAATAATTGGCATATTATTTACATATGCAACCGGATGGCGCCATAAGTTTTTCCTTTCATCGCTTTTCTGTCTCGAGACACTAACAATGACCCTGTGCGTCTGCAGTAAGCACTCTTGCGCGGCGTTGCCAGCATAATAAAAATTCCACCCTCAGGGATATGTATATACGTGCATACGTTTATGTACACGTATGCGTATTATGTATAGGCCTACGTTTATGTAGTCTAATATGCCAGATATTATGATGAAAGGGTGATTCGGTGAAGGTTGCGGAGAGCTCGGACGATACGTGGTGCTCAAATCATTGCCAAGAAAATCGATTGGCGGCATATTTTATGAAGATGTGCAGCAGCAGCAGCAGCAGCAGCAGCGCCCGTTGCACAGCTTGAAGCTACGGTGACGGTACATCAGAAGCGTCCAAGAAAGAGAAGGGGAGGCACGCCGCTGTCCATCGACCGACCGACCGAGTAAAAGCTTTGGAGGAGCGCTATCTGTCTGGTCCTATACGGACGCAGTTGAGAAGCCTCAGGCGAGGGAGGCGATCTTGCCACTGGCCTATCAGTTGATTTCGTCGGTGAACTCGCCATCGCATCCTCCTCGTCCTCCTTCTTCTCAAGGTATCTTATGTGTTGTCTTTTTCTAGAACGTTGTTGCCCACCAGCTGTCAGTCAGTCAGTCAGTCAGTCAGTCAGTCAGTCAGTCAGGCCATTGCAAAGCGTTGATGACTGTTGCAGTCGTTTGCCTTCTGTGAAATCTGTCATCGCCTCCTATGATTCCAATGTCTGTCTTTGCACCTGCTGAATGTCTCGGAGTTTGGTCTTTCCATCGATATCCCAGCGCAATGAGCGCATATGATCGATAAAGACAATAAATAGGTTCCATGAAAATCTCGATGATCGATATATTGTTCAGGAGGAAAGTAGATCGATAGGAAGAGCAATGAAAGGCAGACACTTGATCAGTATGCACGGAGGCGAGGCACTGATTCTGAAACTGCATAAGGAAATGCATGGTGGCCCCTAGATTATAGACACGAATTATAGCCAGTGTGAATGGTTATTATAAGGAAACATTTTCATCTTAAAATTATGCTGATTTATGTGATGTGCCTCCATATCTGTAGTAAACCATGGTTTACAAAGTCATCCATTCATTCATACATTCAGTCAGTCAGTCAGTCAGTCAGTCATTCAGTCAGTTAGTCAGTCAGTCAGTCAATCAGTCACTCACTCACTCACTCACTCACTCACTCACTCACTCACTCACTCACTCACTCACTCACTCACACTCACTACTACTCTCTGACTCAGTCAGTCAATCAGTCAGTCAGTCAGTCAGTCAGAAATTTCCAGAGATTGAGGAATAGCTGTCTGTAAGCTACGCATTTATTAATGAATTAATTTATGTATTCTGTCTGTCTGCTAGAGAGTGACATGGGGAGACAATCTCGTCCCCATCCCCGCCCCCCGCAACAAGCAAGTCTTCCCCATCCCCGCCCCATCCCCGCAGGGTTTGTCCCCATCCCCGCCCCATCCCCGCAGGTTTTCTCCCCATCCCCACCCCATCCCCGCAGGACGAAATCACATTCCCGCAAAAGTTTACACCAAATAAAATTTTAAAAATAACATATTTTAGCTTACAAAGTTATTTGTATTGCTGACTGCATTAGTCTGTTATTATCTTATCGACAGTTTGCATTAACCAAGTCTTGACCATTTCTGACTAGAAGGCTTCAGGAAATAAGAAAATCTCCTTATCAGTTCTCAAGTTTTTAACATCACCCGGATTTCTTGCCGGCTCATTCCCCATTACCGCGGTATTACCGCGAGAGTAAACCCCATTACCGCGGTATTACCGCAATTGTTGTCCCCATTACCGCGGGATTTACCGCGGTTACCGCGGTTTCCCCGCGTGGAAATTTCCCATGTCACTCTCTACTGTCTGCTTATCTTGTATGTTTCCTGTCTCTGTTTTCTCATAGACAATGATTCTTAACATTTTTGACGTCAACTAGGTGACAGTTGAATGTGGTCCATCCGGAATTTCCACAGACATCAAAATGAATAAAGAAATCTCAACGAATTGTTTATGGAGGCATTTAATTGGAGTCATGAGTCACTGGTCAGTCATGAGACAGTAGAATGTGGCCAATCTGTTATTTCCTCAGACATGAAAATGAATCAACAAATCTCGACAAATCGTCGCACCTAGAATTTAATCGGAGTCATGAGCGACTCAGCTCATCATCAACTGGTGGACATTGAAAGCTACGTTTACGGTCTGCCATCTGTCGGTGGTGGGAGTCCAAAGGTCAGCGACCTCGTTACGATTCACTGCACTTCGGCTGCAACAGAATCGACGACACTGCTACGATCACTGGTGCCAAGTGGCGATGGCGTCACCTCAGCAAGTGCCCGATGTTACGATGACTTTACGCTGAACGACAGTTTGAAAGCAGCGACGAGCAAGGGAGAGAGACGGGAGGATTTCTCAGAGCGAGAAACCGACGGAACACTGAGGAAAGGAACACCAGACTCACAAACGTCGTCCCCAGGAACAACTGCAGCAGCTGGTGGAAGATGCGATAGACAGATATCGCTGGATAACACGGAAGATGACGAAGACGTGGATAAGCAGGATGCTGAGGAAGAGGATTCTGCTTCCAGTCACTCGATCATTCCGTGGCTGTACGATCTGGAAGCCGATGAGGACCAGCGTTTGCTCGACTCTGAAGACAGTGACAGCGAACTGAAGTTCGATAGGTGCGCGATCAATAAGTCTAAGGATGAAGCACCAATCGGAGAGATCGCAAGAAGTAATTACGCCACTACAAAGAACACGAAACAAGAGGCCGTTCAAGAGTCAGAAGAGTGCGATAGGGGTCAAACGGGACGAAGGACATCAGCACCACCTCTTAATAAAGTCAATGACATCTCAACGGGAAAGCGTTTCCTCTACGACGATCGTCTTCGTGTGGTGAAGAACAGAAGCCGGATGAGGTTACTGTCCAGCTCTGCATCTGGGAGCCAGGACAGCAGCGACAGTGGGACATCGCCAGAGGACGATCGACGATGTCCCACCGTTCGCATCTGCAAGACGACGCCTGGGTTCCTGCGCATCAATCCCCGCGACGCCGAGGCTGACATGGATCCGACAGGTGGTCGGGCGCTTCTGTCAAGAACCCTGGATCAGGTGCGAAGGCGACTCATCGATGACCTGTCTCCTGTGCTGCGCGATGTCGACGACGACCTCAAAGAGATCGAATCGGCCAAACTTCGAAGCACCTACATCAAGAACCTCCTGGTTCTGAGCCTCGGCTTCATGCTCGTCTTCACGTCGTTCTGCGCCCTTCGCAGCCTCCAGAGCAGCATCAACCATGACGGCGGTCTCGGCCTGGCCGCTCTGTCGTGCATGAATGCCACCTTCGCGCTTGGATGCGTCTTTGCCACGTCCATCGTCCAACGGGTGCGTCCAAAACGTGCAATCATGCTGTCACTGATCGGGCACCTGCTGTTCACGGTGGCCAACATCCACGCCACGTTCTACACTCTCCTACCGGCCACGGCTGTGATCGGGTTCACGATGGCGACCCTGCTCGTCGCCCAAGGGACGTATCTGACCAGCATTGCGGTCACTTACGCCGCTGTGTCCGGCAAGAAGCACGACCATATTGTCAGCCTCTTCAATGGATTCTTCCTCTTTATGCTCCAGATCTCACAAATCCTCGGAAACCTCATATCATCCACCGTATTTAGCTTCCTGGCCGTGGAAAGGGATGAAGAATCAATTACCGCGGGAGATGAGTTGCAGGGTGTGGCCCTTGGGGCAGAGGAAAGTCTAAGAGCAAATCAGACGAATAACTTATCAGGATTGGAAGCCAATGTAGAGCGGAATGGAAGCGTCTGTGGATCTGGATATTGCCATATGTTTCTGATCGAGTCGATGCACGTAGACATCTACGAAGACACGTTCGTGATTCTTGTGGCATTCTTGTGCGTGGTCAGTGCAACTGGAATGGTCGTCATCGGACTTCTGCTGGACAAACTGGACGTCATCTTTCATAAGTCGAAGCAGGGATTGGTGGCACAGCTCTGTGCCATCGTCCGTCTGCACAGGGACCGAAGGATGAGACTCTGCGTCCCTCTGATGACCTTCCTCGGAATCCAGGAGGCTTTTGTCTACGCAGAATTCACCAAAGTAAATATCGCACGTCAAATCATCATCATCATTGTCGTCACCATCATCGTCATCATCGTCGTCGTCGTCATCTTATTTGTAACCACTATTTTCGTTTATCATATTATTTTGCTTTCGTTATCATATTATATTAATTTGGCATTTATGCAAAAATAACCCGCCTTGCGCCTGCGATTTTCAGCATCTCCTTCCTTCCTTCTTCTCCTTCCTTCCTTCTTTTATAGTATAGATGTTTGCCCGTCCTAAGACGGTTGAAAATAATTTGAAAAATAATCCCGCGAGCCGCATGGCTGCCCGCACTTTCATTACACAAAAATCTGAATCAACGCGACGGTTAGCGATCTAGCCTGGAACTAATATTATCCGTAATAATAGTCCCAGATCTATAGCTCTTTTATATTCTTATAAACAACATCGACGGGCGGCCGTGTTCTTAGCAGCGCCACATACCCATTTATACCAAATGAGAGGACTGGTACTTAACTGGACTCATATCGCATGCAGCTCCCGGGCAGCATACGAAATGCATGAGTCCAGTTTATAACGACCTTCATAACATATAGGATTTTGGCAGCGCCACCTACCGACACAAACTGAGTCATATTAGCGTAACGGAAAGTTCACTTCATGGAGGACTTCATGACATTTCTGTTCTTTTATAATTATTGTTAATAAGACCTATGAGTCTCTAGGGGCAGCACAAAGAAATCACTGATTACTTTGCGCAAACAATATCTATCCGTCAAAGAGATTCTCGAATAAGATTCTGCCAAAAGTTTTCAGTGTGGTATACTTACATCCTGTCAATTACTGAATTGCAACACGCAATGGTCAGAGTACAACATTTTTTGAATATAGCTAAAGTCATATCCAAGACCTAGGCCTATACCTTCAAAAGCTCTCCGAGTGTACAAAGTAACACTCCATGGCAATTTCAGTCGTCGGTTATTGGTGACAATAATATTACTGGTAGCAACTGGTGCACAGTCCACATGAATTTGGGAAACCAAAGTGTAGATTCCAATATCTTCTTTTAGATACAGAAACGCAACTGAAGCATGACATTGGCCTATATAACAACGGGAGAAAGTTCAAGATAACAATCATGATTTTGGGTATACAAAGATCTAAACTATGGAATTTTTTACAAAGGTGTAGGCTAACAACATTGAAGAGACGGAGAAGCAGAGGAAGCTATCTGAAGCTTATAAATTATTACCGTACTGGAAAGGAGGCAGTGCAGTCGGAAAAGGTCAATTGAATTAGCGCCAAACAAGGCGACTCGAAGCCATTAATTATTGAAGAGACTGAAAGGAACGTAAGGGTTGCAATTCTTCATTGCAAGAATTGTAGACTTGTGAAATGGTTTTTATGATAGTAGGCCTATAGTCTATAGCTACTGTCTCAGTGGGTAGCCTATCACAGATTTCAAGAAGAAGCTGGGAGGGATATACGAAGGTTATTGAGCATTCCAGGTTATAACTTGTAGGCCTACTTGTTCTAAAACAGATTGCTTGTCTTCTGAACCGCTTAAACCGCTGTCATGTTATGCTGTCATCCTATGTCTACGTTTCAGGGCTACATTACCTGTCCACTTGGGCTTCACATGATTGGTTACGTCATGATGTGCTTTGCTGGTTGCGCATCATTGGCTTCCGTTACAGTTGGATACATACAAAAATACCTGCGCCGATCATACATCATAATGACAGGTGAGCCCCCGCCCCTTCTACCCCTTCGCTCACAGCTGAACTATGTTGAAATCACAATTTATTTACAAATAGAAGATAAATAAAATTAAACATTGAAATGTGTTCTTCCCGAGTGAGGTGCCGGTTCAGTTGTGTTTGAATAGGCGAATCAACTGCTAAGCGCTATAGTAATCAGTGGCGGCGCCAGAGGGGGATAGGGGGGCTTAGCCCCACCTAGCTGCGCCTCAACCCCACCCCAAAGTGGGAAATCACTGCAAATTACAGGGAGTAGGGGACAAAAGGGAAGGGCTTGAAGCTTTAGCCCCCCAAACCTGAAATCCTGGCGCCTCCACTGATAGTAATCAATTAAAATGCTACATATAGGGCCTATTTGTAGCCTTTGACACCCTCGAACAGATTCTGCTGAAGCCACATGCGTATCAATTTTTCATGAACCACAGCAGTTCAAAGTAGATTATAAAGCAGAAAACCCTAAGGCCAGTAAACACACAGTGGCCAAATCATGTCACCTATATTAGCTTGTCAAGGACGCATAGCATTTTGCAATATGAACACATTTCCAGGTATTGGTCATCGCGATCGTCATGTAGGCTATAGGCCCCTATTCACGAAACATTTATAATTTAGCAGATAAAATATTAGCCTATATTTATCACTGTCAACAGCTGAAGCTATTCGACTATAGGCCTACTATCAACATGCACAACACTTCTAAGCTACAATCATCTATCAGAGCTCTGCCCATTATCGCCTAAAGTGAACGAATAGTAGGCTAAGTAGGTTCGCACTCGCGATTTTTTCCAAATAATTATATCAGTGGCAGTGGCCACTAATTATGCAGGTGCAATGGTCCGAAGAAGTGTTCAGACTGGAATACATATATCACGCCGTCTAAAGATTGCAGTGACCATTCGATGAAAGTGAAGGATTACGATTATTTTATATTAATTTTAGGCTAATTAGTTTACGTTACCGATCTAATTATATTTATCCAAGAAGTTCTATGACCACAAACTTTAGGTTCTAATTAGTAGGCTATCTTTTATGGCGACAGAAATGCTAAATTGTTGATAGTTTTCCTTAACACTGGCTTAGCCTGTCAGTTTTCCAATAGGCTACTGTGCAAAAATATACGGTAGCTAATCTATATTATAAGCGAAAGTCTCTTTTTCCTGTCCTTCCGTATATGTTTGTCCGTCCCGCTAAAGGCTCCGAAACGGAACGCTTTAGCGATTTGAAAAATTTACAAAACATTATTACGCCGCGTCTAGGTCAACGCGACTATTTTCAGCTCGCAATTTTATTTAAACGCCGATAGGCCTATATGGCCATTTTAAATTGTCAACTTTTTCGACGAAACTATTTCAATACCGGCCACAGTATGGCCATTTGTCCACGTCACGAAGGCTTATATTAATATGCAATCTTACGTCACGCAGAGCATCTAGGTCAACGCTCTGATTCGCAACCAATCACGATGACCGTTGATTTCAAATCAGAAGTGGTCACGCCCACGGCTGAATTTATAGGTCATCGGACTTAAAAATTCGCCAATGCAACACTTTAGGGAATCGACATTTTTAACGAACGTTTTCATTTGAATTTCTACAGATCTCAACCCAACTTCATTTCAACAAAATTTACTTTAAATTCCGATATTTGCACATTTTAAGTTTCGATGTGGTCATAGTCTGTTTCAATGCCATTGAAATCTAGCTATGCAGGAGTATATATTGCGTAAAGTTGTGATTAAACAATTTCAAGCCTGCGCGTAAATTCGCCAGAAAAATTTGCACATCGTTAAATTCAAATTCACGGGCGCTGACGAAGATGTCGTTAAATTCAAATACACGGGCGCTGAGGAAAACCCGGGCGAACGCCGGGTAAAAACTGCTAGTAATACCATAAATTTAGTCTTGGTAATTAGGCCTACCTAGGCCTATTGTATCAGCTTGCACCGGTGCTGTAATATGACACTGATAACACGGTGTAGTCATAAGCAATACTTGACAATACTTAGCCAAATAATGTGTGACCATAATATATATAGCCTATAGGCCTATAGCTGCCCATGCATATCGGCCAATTCAGTCATCCATCCATTTTGGTTCGATAAGAAAGCAAGTTGGGTAATTGGATGGTTGGTTGGTTGGTTGAATAGTTGGTTTATTGAATGGTTGGTTGAATAGTTGGTTGGTTGGTTGACTGCATGATTGGTTGAATAGTTGGTTGGATGGTTGGTTGAATAGTTGGTTGGTTGGATGGTTGGTTGGTTGTATGATTTGATGGTTGAATGGTTGGTTGATTGTATGATTGGATGGTTGAATAGTTGGTTGGATGGTTGGTTGAATAGTTGGTTGGATGGTTGGTTGGATGGTTGGTTGTATGATTGGATGGTTGGTTGGATGGTTGGTTGAATAGTTGGTTGGATGGTTGGTTGGATGGTTGGTTGGATGGTTGGATGGTTGGTTCAAAGGTTATTTGGAAAGTAGGGACTTTCCAATTGTCGCATCTATCTCGATGCAGTACGTCTCGGCGATCAATACCGTACGGCTGATTCATGCTGATTTATATCGTATATGCACACAACAGACACTGTTAATCATTATAGTCTGTATGGCATTGGCCTACCTAGTAGGCCTATAACAATGGATCAGTGGAATTGCACGATACATTAGGCCTACATTGTTTGAAGCTGCAATGCATGAATAGGTCTTTACAATGTCGATGGCACAAATTCGACAGAACTGCCATCAATGGTCATAGCGCCACGTCACTACCACGTCAGTAGGACTACCAAACTAGTGGCAGGGCCTACCTCTCCCAAAAAGAGAGTCAGAGTGGGGAAACGAGGAGAACGGTGTCATTCATTGGCCTTTGTGGGATGGGGCAAAAACTCCCTTGAAATCAGTGTTGGACATGAAATTCTGAGAGTTGTCAGGAAAATGGACCGAATGATTAAGGAAGTTTTACATTAGCATAATGGCCTTGACACTTCACTTGTTGTTTAGGAGCCATATGTCACCTGACTCTGATGACGATCTTGTATCTATGGCAACCATCTTCTAAAGACACGGTGCTCATCTTTCTGGTTGCTGGTGGCCTAGGAGTGGTCGATGCCACGTGGCAAACAGTGATCTGCAGTAAGCTCACGTCTTACATATTTACGAGCTGTTTGTTGTCCAATTTCTCTTATTTTAGTGCTGTACAGTTTTTGTAATATTTCATTAAGTTGCTAAAAATATTAATAATGAGAACATTAAATTTTGATCAATGTTCTTAATTTTAGACTCATTGCGGAAAAGATTATAATTTGACTAATTATAAGAAAACATTCGGAGACTTAATTAATCCCGATCATCATAAGCGTAATCTCAGCATTTTGTCAGCGCCCAAGAAGCTGGGAACGTTGGAACCAGTAGGCCTATAGGGCCTATGCAAAGGCATTCAACGAATACCAAAATCGGCGAGGCTGATTAGGCTACTTATGTCACCTTAGAAATTGCAATGCAGGGTAATCATGGGTTACATTAAAAACTTAATTATAATACCTTCCAGTAGGCCTACATTACAAGTTTGTGTTGTAGGTTTGTGTGGAGTGTTGTTTGACCGGCGTCACCGCGAGGCGTCGTTTTCCAGCTTGCGCATGTACCAGTCTCTCGGTCTGTGTCTGGCTCTCGGCTACGCTCAGTTCCTCTGCGCTGACGTCAAGATCGTCATCATGGCCGGAGTGCTACTGTCAGCGCTGGTTGCCTACTTTGCTTTAGAGGTCTGCGAAAAGAACAAGCACGACGAACCAGAAGCACGTGAACCAGCGTCAATTTAGGCTAATTTAGGCTAATTAAAAAGACAAGTATAGGCCCTAAGAAGGGTAAGGTAATAAGAAGTAAGGTCGACAATGATCAATTAATTAATATTCGTTTATTGTTAAATAACGGGTTGACACACCGCAAAGCATTAAAAAAATAGTAATGCCAGTTACAAATTAGTTAATTAATAGATTTAGATAACTGTTCCAGCAAGGAGCGACATAGGCCTATATATATAGTCATCAGGGCAATATTAGGCCTACACTCCTAAACAAGATCCTCGAGATGAAATTTTGTCATCTTTACGGGGAAATAGAAAGTCATGCATGGGGTCTCGGTCTAAGGTCAAGGCAACAGATGTACCCTAAGACTAGGCGGTGCACACGAGACTTACATTGTAGCCTACAGTCGATCGCAGCAGTCCATCCTCGGTCTCACCCACCATCGCGCCCGCTTCCCGAAAGGTATCCCGTTCTTTGCATCCGAACAAGGAATTTCTCCAGGCGGGTCCGGTAGTGGACAGTCGTCAATGGCATTTGTAACCTCACAATGACGTTACACTGGCCAGAAAGAGAGAAAAATTTCGGATTGGGGTGGTGTTCGCCTGTTCGGTGATCAGTTTATTGGGCATCCGAGCAAATTACGTAGGCTATGCAGGATGGCATTTTGTATACGGTCCAGCATATATGCATATATAATTGGACAGTATCTGGTAGCCTAAAAGAATGGTCAACATCCTTGTAATCAATTCTTTTTAAGGTTCATGTAAAGTATGCTATGTATTTAAATGTCCTGTGCATGCATGCATGTATGCAGCAATTAAATAAGTAGGCCAGCCTGTATAGGCCTATATACAGGTATGTATGTAATCCTAGACCCTATGCATGCGAGTGCATGTTAGTGAAGTATAGCCTATATGCATGTATAATTGTCTGTAGGTTATAGCCTATAATTATAGGCTAATTGTGTAGGCTACCTAGGCCTACGTGTGCATGGTTCTGATGCATCTGAACATTATATATAGGCCTACAGTATTATAGAACGGAACCTCTAATTAAGGCGCTAAAACACGCCAATCTAACAAATGTAAAATAAGTAATGTGCTTTAATTCATATAGGTTACAAATTATTTTAGGCTTCTTAAAACGTATCTACCGTAAGAGTTCGGATTTTAAGTAGGCCTAGGCCTAATTATTCCTATAGCCTATATAGGCGTAGACTCTAGGGCAGCCGGGGCATGTGCCCCCACAGTAATTGAGGAGGGGCATTCCCCAATCCAGACAGAATTTCTTGCAATATTAAAAACTTCTTAAAACAGAGAAATGAACAAAGAACTTAAATACTATCAGGAATTCCATAATGAAAACAAAGATTTATTTACATCTTCAAGTCTTCAAGACTTCAACATGAAACACATTATTTTACGTGTAAACAAAACACCCATTTCATACTCATTAGCCATAATAGGCCTACGTAACACCGGAAGCGCGCAACTGTCATCAGTTTTCGCGCTCTGATTGAGCGGACCCCATTATTTTGGACAAGGTTACGCCAGTGCCTGTATGGGACCATGGGTCTATGGTAAAAAATAGAGTACGATAATGTTCTCCAGACATCGTACAGATACACTCAACTATAAAAATATAAACCGTATATTGATGCACCAACATTTTCATCACAGATGCAAATGTTACCAAGCGCATTGTTGGTTGTTTCTAGCCTGGGCGTGTTAATTCATGTCTCATTGTTCACATCTGCGCGTGTCATTCTTTTATCATTATACGTACGTTGGCCTGCCTATGTATCGCTCTGCGTATGTAGCCAGTGTTTAATCTAGACGTCTCTTGGGGGGAAGTTCCCAGGATCGAGTTTCCCCCCCCAGAAAAATTAAAGAGATGAAATTTTGTATAGAAAGTGTGAAATTTAGGGGTAATTTCCCCCCATTGATCGCTTGGGGAAATGTTTGCATTAGAAAATACTCGTGACTACCCCCCGGCCGTCAACTTTTCAAATAAATTATTATGTTAGATACCCCCAGAACCCTAGATTCCCCCCGACAGCACGGGGAGTAGATTAAACACTGGTATGTAGCTTATATATTAGGGTGTCCCAGAAATATTTTTTGTCGAAATATTTTATGCACTCCCTCTTAAACGTTTCTTTATGGTCCCATAATGACACCTGGAAAATTTTATAAAATTTTGAAAATATTTAGGGGTCCCGCAAGACACTCACATTTCACCATGTTGGCATAATTTGCGTCGGACGTGCCCATTTATTAATGCTTCGTAACGAGGGGCAGGGGCGGCCGCCCCCGGGCGCAGGACGGGGGAGCGCAAAATTAGGTCTGAAAATGTGTTTTTTGTTAAAGAAATCAGGTAAAATAGAAAATAGTAAAAAAATGTAACTTTTTGTAGGTGAGTGTGGGGCGCGCGGGCAAGGCGGGGGCGCAAAATGATATCTGACAAGTTTCATGTTGAAAAACAGAGGGAAAAAGCAAAAAAAAAAAAGTCATCAGAAATTTTGGCGGAACTGAGAAAATTTTTTGGAAATTCTTGCCCCCGGGCGCACAAACCCCTAGTTACGCCACTGATAACATGTAAATGTACAGCGCAGTGCGTTTGTCAGGCGCTCAGTGCTTTTTTTCAGCCGGAACGGTCCGGAACGCCGTTCCGGGACCTTTTTTCAGCTATTAAAAAATAATGTAGCTAATTTAAATTTTCATTAAAATTTTGGTAAATTATTCAGATATCTTTGTTTAATCTATAGTGCTTTCAGTGTTTATTGATATTGATATGATATTAAATAGAAATATTACCATAAAATATGCCACTATAACTGTTCTCAATTTGTTGAGTTCCGAACCTTTTTCTAGAAAAAAAGCACTGCAGCACGCTTATTAAAGAAAAGATATTATTATTATTATTATTTACTTACATTACACACATAATAAATGCAGTATATATATACATATGTATGGGGGCGCGGTGGTGTAGGGGTATGTTCGGTGCCTTGTAGCCGGAGGGTTGCGGGTTCGAATCCACCTCAAGCCGCAGCATGGACCCTGGGCAAGTCCTTCACTCGCAATTGCTCATGCGCTCGGCGTGAAACTCCGATTCAGCGTCGCACGCCAGTTAGTCGGGAGCGCCTCTGAATGGGCAATCTGGTAGAGGCGCTATAAAAGTGTTCAGATACAATACAATATATTCTCTGAATAAATAAATAAATTAATATATATATATATATATATATATATATATATATATATATATATATATATATATTATAAATAGACTAGTAGATTTTTGTACCTGATGATTTCATGTTCTGCTTACAGAACGATGCTGTTGTTCATGGTGTTATGGCCTTAGATACAAGCTTCAGCGTATGAAGTCGAATTCGTCCACGTAAGTCTGGAATCTGACACTATTAGTTAGGAATCTTCCTGTAGCCTAAGTGGTGTTAAGTTCAAAGTTATGTTTTTGTTTTATAGTTGGGCCACTAAATTTGATGAGGTGATCTGCCCACAAAGCATCAACTAAGTTGTCTTTTTCATTCTTGCATATTTGTCTTTTTCATTTTTTTTCTTGGATAATTCTCTCTCTCTCTCTCTCTCTCTCTCCCACAAAGGTTTTTTCTGTAATCATCACACATTTATGATTTCAGCCAAGTCATGTCAAATTCACCAGAGAGGGAATACGAAGAATTGAAGAACTCTGTCGTCTTGTAAATTTGCCGTTGTTGTTTGACTAAAGGTTACAAGGTCAAATCAACCACCAATCGTAGGCTACCTTGCAATTAATTTAAGATCTGTACAACATCTATTTTTAAATTAGGGTTGGACTTGCACCTGCCAAGGTTAAATGTGTCAATGATGTAATCTAATTATTAATTGTTGCTATCATCACTGTAACAGCTTGACCAACTGTCACCTCTCCATTTAATCACTTGAACCAGTTTTATTACGTGACCTGTATTGCTGTGACCTGCCGAGTTTGATCACTTGATGGATAATCGCTAATTGTCACCTGTTAGTTTTCCAATCACTTTACCAGCTTACTTCTGACTAATTGTCATTATTTCATCACCAAAGTGGCATGTAGTTATCTCTTCAAATAGCATAATTCAGATAAAATCTGTATCAGTACTGCAACAGCAACCCAAATTTAATAAGAGACTTCATATCCTCTACAATCCCGCTATTTACTTCAAAATATGAAGTCTCGTTATATTTTCTTAAAGTCTGGTCTGCAGATGTTAAGATTTCCATAGGATGATGACTAAGTGTTGTGACTATCAGGTGTGGCTATCCCGCCCCATCTTCTACAAAATAATTGTGATTATTTGACTGTGTATTGTGACAATGGGTGCGGCTGCCCTGCTAGTCTCTATAGCACAAACGTGATTATTTTTGTTCATGTACTGTCAAGAAGAAATCTCACAAATATTTGGTGACTTCAGTTGATGTGCTGTTTCAAAACAATTGTCATATATTATGTAGAACTGACTACTGCCTCTGTCTCTTTCTGACTGTGTCTATATGCAAAGGTCTTTAACACAATGTTTGAGAAACAGTGGATTTTCATGCACACTTGTGCAACCACATTCACAACATACAAGCACAAAGATACAACATATTACAACAATAAAGTTTATTTATTAAGACATTATCACAAATCATCTTTTGACAAACGGAAACACATAAATTTATTTATCAAACTGCAGATCAAATGTTCAGAGCTTCAAGCATCCAAGTAACTGTTTTGCTGAAGCATGAACCAAAACTTACAAAAATCACGAAAAAGTGTCGTCTTCCGGATTGTAACCAACGCTTTCAAAGTCGATCTGTAGGTGGCGGAGAAGATCAATGATCAAAGGCCGTGGTTCGTTCATCAGTTGCCAGAGGTCTTGAACAGCCACCTGACAAACCTGGTGCCACTTTGCAGTCAGCTGCTGCAACTGACTCAAGTCATTCTGTGAAAAAAACAATCCACTTGTAAGAATAGAATATTCGTAATTGAAACCAACTGCATACTGCATTTTGGTGTACAGATTACATACTGGTCAATAAATATACAGTGCTCTATTATCCATAGGACTGGAAAACATGGTTTTGTGATTGGAAAGGTCATTATACATTAACACCTAAAAGAAGAGCAGTCCCATAAGCTAACCCTTAAAGGCAGCCATTCATTTTCTTATCCTCCACACATAGGGTGAGGGTCAGCCTCTCGTTCACCATCTGATCCCCCGCTACAATTTAGTCCACGCACTGTAGCTGAGTTTGCTGGAGGTGAAGTGAAAGTGTAGCAGAAATCTCGGAACAACTTTCCGTTCCGGCAAGGAGTTGAACCCTCACCTCTGGGAAGACAGCCCAGCGTGCTAAGTTGCTAAGGCCAAAACAAAATAATGGTGTGTTTCCGGTAACCCGACCGACCCACTTTTTTAGGCCCGACTGGGAAAATTTTTTTCAAAATTTTTTTTTTTCAAAAATTAATTTTTCGAAAAATTTTTTTTTTAAATTTTTTTCAAATTTTTTTTTATTGACACATGAATTTAACCTTTGCGTACCAGAGGTGCAGATTTGCAACATTGATAACACTGCTTTCCTTGCCAGAGGTATGTAAATAAGGGCACTGTTAATTATCTATGCAAAATTGGCCTTAGCAAGGTGAAATATGATGACGATATATTCGTTTATTATTATACAACGATACAGCATTGCATAAAATTATTTTACAAAATAAAAATTTTTTTCCTACCTACCTACCCATTTTTTAAAACCACTGTTACCGGAAACACACCTATATTTTTTTTTGGCCTAACCACTAAAGTGTCATGCACACCTCCACCAAACAACCAATCAATCAATCAATCAATCAATCAATCAAGGATCTATTAATCGATAACTTATTTACTCACTCAGTAACCAGTATTTAAACAGCTGAAGCAAATCATATAAAACATTTAAAATTCTAGGATGAATTGTAGTCAGGAAATGATTCTTTATACAGTACAATACCATCCAAGTACTGACTGGGTTCGATCTTTAACTTCACTGCATCTGCTAGGTTAACATCACCAGCATCGTTTGCAGCTACTAGAATACACACAGAATCAGAAATTCAGGCATCATCTAACATCTATAAGCTTCACTAAAAGCCTTACCTTAGCTCGGTACATTTTCACCAAGTTCAATTTCCTCAGTGTTTCTTCTTTTTGTACTATTCTCTCCTGCACCTCGAGTTTTGCCTGCTTCAGTTGTTGAATTGACGACAGTGGGGAATCCAGCATATCTGATGCAGAAACCGGTTCTCTAGTTTTACACAACTTCTGGTTTGGAGTGGAAACAGAGGGGGACGAAAAAGTGTCTTGTGTTTGCTTTGTATGATTTGAAATATCATAATTCTCTGACGACCTTGGACGTTTTCTCATATTTAGCTGTAGAACATCTCCTTGGTCTTGAATCAGCAAGTCATTGTGAGATGATTCCTCCGAGTCAAGGTCTAGTAAAGAGCAGTTTTCATTTTGCGACTGGCCTAATTGTGGAGAGATATTTGTCCCGGGACTTGTAAACATGGTGCCTCTACCCAGAGTGCTTTGTGGTGAAGTGAAGTAGCGACTTGATCGCTTTAGGCGTTCTCGCAAACTGGAACTCATCTGTTAATACAGCATATTGAAAGTGACTTATTCGGTAAGGCAAAAACTTTTCAGCATAAAAACAATAATGAAGTAAATAATGAAAACATTCTGTATCGACATTTATGTTGGCAAGCAACTGGTACACAATGAATACTATTGAATAGTGTAATAAGTAAGCCACTGCATAACTTAATACAGTGACAAGGGCTAGGCACTGGACATTTCTGAAACTGAAGGGTGTCTGAACCAAAACAGCTAGCCACTGATGCGCTACATTCGCGCTACGGTTCCTCCATAACCAATGCAACCCACCCTCCATCATCCGCCTCTGGTTCCTCTATCCATCAAACCTTTTCACTCAAAACTAAAATATAACCTTTTAAAGAATTCCTGCCCTGACTCGTCTGATACTACGCCTTCCAATTCTTCTCGACCTAAACAACACCCGCCTTAGCAGCTGCTCTGTCGTCTCTAGATCTGGACCCCTGGAAACCAGACGCAGACCTCCTTCTGACTACCCTTTGGAAAACCCCTCTGACTTGACGCAGCGCTCGTGAATAAGCCGGTGCCCTGCGCTTGGCTTTCGAGTGGCGCTTTAGAAGTTTGTTGTTTACGATTACATTAACGCGATGTAGTGTTACCTGCTTTCTTGACGAGATTGGTGTACATCCAGTACATGACGGCTGCAAATCGTTACTCTCGATTTCTTCGTTTTTCATCCTGTTCGTTAAGCCGCAAAACAAAAAGGACTTAAAAGGAAATAATTAACTTAAATTAAATTAAACAATATTCTCGAACATAATATTATTTTCAATCTCCCACTCCTGTTACTAAGGTCTACGATTTAAACACGCTAAATTAGACGGAAACCCGCACAATAAACGTCCAGAAGAAGCGAGTAGGTATGAAAACCTATTGATTTTGCCAAAAGGTGACTTCAATTTTTCAGCTGAACTTAAGTCCAGAGTAATTAAAAAGTAAACATTTATTCAATATTTTAGCTATGAAAATTGTAAATAAAATAAGCACAAAACTCGTTTTAGAATGCTCAATAATGGAGATTAATAATTATGGTTTACCCCAATTAGTTTAAGCTCACTTCAATTTTAGCAGGCCCGTCCCTAGGAATACGCCGAATACGCAACCGCGTAGGGCCACGGCGATTCCGCAGAAAGTTAGAGGCTCCTAAATACCATTTAGGCCTATGACGGCGACGGGGATAGAGGTGGTGGCGACGGGGATAGAGGTGGTGGCGACGGCGGTGTAGGTATGGTGGCGATGGCGGTAGCGCCGGTAGAGGTGGTGGCGACGGCAGTGGAGGTATGGTGGCGACGGCGGTAGAGGTGGTGGCGACGGCAGTGGAGGTTTGTGGCGACGGCGGTGACGGTGGTAGCGACGGCGGAGGAGGTTGGTGGCGACGGCGGGGACGGTGGTAGCGACCGCGGTGGAGGTGAGTGGCGACGGCGGTAGAGGTGGTGGCGTAGGCAGTGGAGGTGAGTGGCGACGGCGGGGAGGTGGTGGCGACGGCGGAGGAGGTTGGTGGCGACGGTGGTAGCGACCGCGGTGGAGGTGAGTGGCGACGGCGGTAGAGGTGGTGGCGACGGCAGTGGAGGTGAGTGGCGACGGTGGTAGAGGTGGTGGCGACGGCGGAGGAGGTTGGTGGCGACGGCGGGGACGGTGCGACCGCGGTGGAGGTGAGTGGCGACGGCGGGGACGGTGGCTGCGACGACGGCGGAGGTGAGTGGCGACGGCGGGGACGGTGGATGCGACGACGGAGGAGGTTGGTGGCGACGGCGGGGACGGTGGATGCGACGACGGAGCAGGTTGGTGGCGACGGCGGGGACGGTGGATGCGACGACGGTGGAGGTGAGTGGCGACGGCGGGGACGGTGGTAGCGACGACGGAGGAGGTTGGTGGCGACGGCGGGGACGGTGGATGCGACGACGGTGGAGGTGAGTGGCGACGGCGGGGACGGTGGTAGCGACGACGGAGGAGGTTGGTGGCGACGGCGGGGACGGTGGATGCGACGACGGTGGAGGTGAGTGGCGACGGCGGGGACGGTCGATGCGACGACGGTGGAGGTGAGTGGCGACGGCGGGGACGGTGGTAGCGACGACGGGAGGAGGTTGGTGGCGACGGCGGGGACGGTGGATGCGACGACGGAGGAGGTTGGTGGCGAAGGCGGGGACGGTGGATGCGACGACGGTGGAGGTGAGTGGCGACGGCGGGGACGGTCGATGCGACGACGGTGGAGGTGAGTGGCGACGGCGGGGACGGTGGATGCGACGACGGTGGAGGTGAGTGGCGACGGCGGGGACGGTGGTAGCGACGACGGAGGAGGTTGGTGGCGACGGCGGGGACGGTGGATGCGACGACGGAGGAGGTTGGTGGCGACGGCGGGGACGGTGGTAGCGACGGCGGTGGAGGTGAGTGGCGACGGCGGTGGAGCCTATATTAATCAGTCTCTCGATCTTTGCCAATTATTTATTTATGAATGCCAGACCTCCGTCCTTACGCTGTTGCATCGCGATAAATTCGGTACTTATTTTGTTCAAACGGCTTCACTAGGCCTACTTGGAAGTATTACTCATTACCCTCAGAACTACGACTTTCTTACTTCTATCAGCTTACTATACCCCGCAGTCGATCGAGTCGAGTGTATACGATCGACTTGGCTCGGCCGACGATCGACTCGATCGACTTTGTCGACTCGCCGACCTTTTGACGACTCGATCGACTTGGCTCGGACGACGATCGACTCGATCGACTTCGTCGACTTGGACCGTAGTCTGCTGGCCAAAATTGCTGACGAGTGACGACTGTTGTATTCTTATATTCCAGAACCTAAATTACTCATGAATTTCAATTGCACACTCTTCCTCACACTGTCAAACTGTAATTGAACTGGTAAGTAACATTTCAGGCACTATAATGATATCGTGTGTGCCTGTGGTTGACTTGTAAGGATTAAGCCTCGCCTAATCCGTCGGCAAGAGGACATGTAATGTAATGTCTATATCACATCCTTCGCTGAGGCGCTATGTAAATCTTCGTGATGAATTAGAGTTAGTTAAAGAAACTTGAAACTTCTCACGATGACTGAAGTTAGTTAGAGGTTCAGGCTTGGAACCTCTTGGAGGGTTCTGTCACAGTTCAGCATATGCTCCAGATTACAGACATACAAATGCTCGAAATCGTCTACTAAAGTTGCAAGTATTTTCTCTCGAATCCACATGACACGTACTAATTGCATTTCATTTATTTACATTTCGAATCAGGAAGGTAACAATGTAGGCATTTTTGGTCTTGAAAAAGATAGGGCGACTAGGGCAAATATATGAATCGTGGGCGGCATCTGCGGCTCCCATTAATACTCAATGTAGAGTGGACCAAAATGCTGCCACACATCCGAACGAGAAGTCGACGCATTCAGTCTTGTTCCAACGTACAGACTTTCGAACGTTTTGAGATCATATCGTTACTTACTACAGAGCTAAAATTTCCTGCAACTACGGCATTCTTAACGCATCTTAATCGCTCCAATTTTCACCGTAAAACTGTCAAAAAGTATCTATAACTTCCACAAATAAGAATTAAAGCTCCAAAAGGTTCATTATTTGCACTGAACTTCATATTAGGTTCATACGGTAGTCGTGTGTTTACACATAATTAAGTCATTATATCATAAGGTCTGTCATTTTGTGAAAAATGGTAAGTAAAATATTTCAGAGTCGAGTCAAGTCGAGGAAAAAACGATCGACTCGACTTGGCCGAGTTCACGATCGACTCGATCGGCGAGTCGATCGAGTCGACGATTTTTCGATCGACTCGACTTGCCAAGTTACGATCGACTCGATCGATCGACTCGATCGGCTGCGGGGTATACAGCTTACCCAATAACCACCACTCTGCTTTTGTTACAATTCCCCCTAAAACCGCACCCTTAAACCTTCCCAAAACAACAGTACAGAATTTCAAAGTATCTTATCTTGAAGCTTCCTGTAGAATTCTCTCCTTATTTCTTCTTTTATAAGCCCTTACTTCACCTTTAATATATCTTCGCAACATATAATATTATTTACACCATCAACCACAGCCTTTGCCGTACCTCTGAAGTTCGACTCAGAAACCAGTCTTTCTTTAACGTTAAGCAGCGCATAAAGTGAGATGATCGAACTCTACGAGTAAGCTTTTATGTAGTGAAGAAATTCAGACTTTCCAATTAACCAATTTATTACCAGTACTTAACTTTGACTTAGTAAAATGACTTTCTGTGCAGTGACTGGAGTAATTGTGACTTGTCCTCGTACACTGCTGACTGAGGATTGAGGAGAAAAGAAGGGGAAAACCGAATATGCAAAATACAGATTGATTAGTTAATAGCTCTGCATTCGTCAGCGCCAAGTTACGTCAAAATGAAAACTGGCGTACTTTCAGCTAGGCGCTATAGAAGCTAAGCATTGCATTAGATATCAATGGACTTCTATAAAGTAAAAGGGCTAGACTAGTACGTGGTCTATTTTACAACATTTCACATATAATGTCAACTCAGATTGGACCTCACATCATAAGAGCTCCTTTATTGGGTGTAGTATAGTACCAAAGTAACCCACTCCATAGCACGGTTAGTCCTGCAAGACCGACAGGTTTCCTGCCAGCATTTCCATGGGCATTAGCTGGGACAAACATGGGCTCTGTAAGGTCCCCATATGCCATCTGGGAATATAGATCCCATGTTGGCATGCTTAGCCTTATCTAGGTATAGTGCAGACGTCCTTCAAATGGGGTGGGAAATACAACTGTATTTGATACTGTCCAAGTTCAGGAGTGCCCACACACGACCATATGACAGAACATCGATGGCGCCAAGCAATTGTTCATGAAGGACTTGCTCAAGGTCCTCACACAGCGACCGCCCGAGTGGAGGCTCAAAACTAGTTACAGGTTGCATGGTCTATCCATTTGGTTACCAACTTACCATGCCATGCCAAATGTGGACATGAGGAAAGTAAAAATATATTTAATATGTTAGGAATAAAAATTTGTATTTTTATCCGGCTAATGCACAGAGGCTTTGCACTGGATATATTGTCAAAAAAGAGCTGGGGTAGAAAATTTTACAGATTACCAAAGAACACGAACACAGGTCAAAATCTAAAGTTGTTAATACGTCGCACATGAAACAACTGACGACTCGTTAGATATTCTAGTTTCCTGACACCCACAACATCTTTTCAGTTATTTAACTGAGGGCTAGAAGAAGATCTTGGGGCTTGAACCCCTCTGACAACTTATCACTTTAGACTTTTCTCAATCACACAAAGATAAGTGTACTGTTGAAATTGTTGAATAGTAAAGCAATTAAGCACTCATCAGATCTAAACTCAAGAAATACCTCTAACTCACATATGTTGTTTATCTGACAACTTACATGCAATTCATTATAGTCTCCTCTTTAAGTAACAAAAGCCTCCAGCATAATCAAAGTGCAAATCGAAACGGCGTTTGAAAAAAACAGAAGTTCAGACTTCTACCATGCAAAACACGTACCAGCGCACAAAACCCACGAAGCTTTGGGCAACAGCCAACGCTTTCTCATCACTCATCAGCTTTTAGCCACAGTTTCCTCGTTAGTAACAACAGTTAAATAAAATAAAACTAATACAAAACTATAACAATTGGGTGGGCAGATGGTTGAATGGTAACATGCCGACATGAAGATCAGAAGGAAGTGGGTTCGATACCTGCTAGCCCCATAAGGTTGACTCAGCCTTCAACTCCTTAGGGGCAACTGTAAAATGAGCAGTAGGACAGATGGGCACCTTGAAGGCTGCCACACAGTTAAATTCGGCTCCTGTTAAACTTGTTATCATCTGTTACTACTATACCATGCAATGTTACTGCTTACTTGTCAGTTTGAATTAATAAACGAATATTATTATTATTATTGTTAATACTTATTCAATACCCATAGAAACAGTCACTGACATATACTGTAGCAATATAGAAGTAAACCAATCACTGTTTTACATCTACCAGACAACAAATTGGTGGCATAGCAAGGGTATCTTCCACGTGGAAGCGCCGTTGTATTGCAAGCTGTCTGTTCTGTTAGTAGTTAAGATTTCAATTGCATAACTTGTAAATGTACAGCGCAGTGCGTTTGTCAGGCGCTTATTAAAGAAAATATATTATTATTATTATTATTATTATTATTGTTAATACTTATTCAATACCCATAGAAACAGTCACTGACATATACTGTAGCAATATAGAAGTAAACCAATCACTGTTTTACATCTACCAGACAACAAATTGGTGGCATAGCAAGGGTATCTTCCACGTGGAAGCGCCGTTGTATTGCAAGCTGTCTGTTCTGTTAGTAGTTAAGATTTCAATTGCATAACTTGTAAATGTACACAGTGCGTTTGTCAGGCGCTTATTAAAGAAAATATATTATTATTATTATTATTATTATTATTATTAAAGTGCTTGCACCTGGTTAAATCCCAAATTGCATTATTATTATTAGATAAAATAATATTAAATAACAACTAATAAAATAATATTAGATAAAATAATTACCATTAAGTTTCACCCATTCTTTATTCCTGTCAAAATCCCCTTCAGTATGCATGAAAGGCTCGACCGGAATCTGGTTGATTTCCAAACCATTTACTATTTTATGGTCCAAGTTCTAAATCCAACCACAGAATATGCCTTGAACACCTTTCTCTAATGTTTGAGGTCTTTCCAGTTAAGAAAAACTAGAATGCCCAAAATTAAACTAATTTTTAGTCACTTTAAGAAATATATAATTTCGTTTATTGAAAATAGAAAGTTGACAGACCGCAACTTGCTATGATTGTTAACAATTCAATGATTATTCCCACAATCATGATCGTTATGATCATTTCATAAGGAGCAGTACATTGAGGCCTCCTTGTACATGATCAGTATTTAGGAACCCTTAACAGCAAAGTCCTCAACATAAAACTGCTAAGAGCCCTGGATCTAATACCTTGTGTTACCAGTCACAGTTTAGAAATATACCAGATAAACGTTCTCGACAAACAGACATAATGCGTGATTGAAGGTAGATAGGTAAACCTTCTGCATGGTCGGACTTCAAATCCGACACATCTGGTACGACTCACTGCACATACGCCAAATGCATAACTGGCTCAGGCAAACCAGTTACATAAAGTACACAAGACCTTAGTACAAACTCTGTGCTACGGTAAATATTTGCAACATTACCCGCGTGCAAATATATGTTAATTATCACGTCATAATTAATTATCATTAATTATCATATAATGTGCTCTAAACTTTGAGTGCACTTAAGACACAAGGTACAAAAGTTTAACCAAACTAATATGTAAAAAAATCGGTGTAAGGCGATTCATAGTTAGAAAGTACAAGTGCACAGCAAGTTAAACATATTTACATTTTCCCAAAATAAATCCATTTTATTCGTAGGGGACCAGTTTCCATCAAAATCAAACAGCAGACGCCATAAGTTTGGGCAAAAGCAATTTCTCACATCAGAGGACTATTCAATCTTGGCTTCCATCAGGATACCATTTTTAATTTATTTTCACGACTATGTGCATCAAATGCATAAAAGGAAATAAACAAAGTTCGAATGCTCAGTTACCTAAAACAACAAAGTTACTTACACAGATAGAAAAACTCATAAAAAGTCAGCAACAAGTGACGCAAAATGATATTTAAATATCTTGCTTCTATACACATGCTAGCATTGCTGTTTAACACGCATAAACTTCCTATAACAATGTCCAGACATGGCAGGAATGCAGAACACAATACCCAATGCAACCAAAGCACAGTTTAGAAGCAGTAAAAACAACATTATTACCAAGATAAAAAAATCTCTAATAACACAACAGAAGTATGTTTTCTATTACACTAACAACCATCCATTGAAGTAAACTAC
The DNA here is from genome assembly GCA_020284085.1 of Aporrectodea caliginosa. Taxonomy (NCBI): domain Eukaryota; kingdom Metazoa; phylum Annelida; class Clitellata; order Crassiclitellata; family Lumbricidae; genus Aporrectodea; species Aporrectodea caliginosa. Next base: position 1,177,600 of record JACEVL010000391.1, read on the forward strand.
AGATGCTAACTTTTTGTAATCCAAAAACGAATTTACATAGCCTTACTTCAACCACACCTCTCCAGAGGCACTTGATATATTTAATTTATTTTCACGACTATGTGCATCAAATGCATAAAAGGAAATAAACAAAGTTCGAATGCTCAGTTACCTAAAACAACAAAGTTACTTACACAGATAGAAAAAACTCATTCAGCAACAAGTGACGCAAAATGATATTTAAATACCTATACACCTCTCCAGAAGGGGCGCTATATAAATTTATGAATAAATGAATATATATACATACATATTACACATTCTCATAAAAAATCGTATGCCTGGAAATGACTTCACACGAAATCTTCTTATTTTAACAATACTTTGACAAACATTTACAAACACAAACATTCTAAAGCTTTCAATCACAATTGCTTTCTACCATAAAAGCATTAACTGATATGCTATTAAATCTTAACAATTTCCTTGCACTACTAGGTCTATGTGATTTCAGCTAGATATTAATCAAACACACTGCTACACGCCGGAACACCCCTAAAGATAGCAAAACCTTTTGACACCGGATTAAGTACAGATCGTAAACTTCAAATTTCTAAATCACTACTGTAAAGCGAAGTCAAAGAGGTCTCCATTGCAATGAGATCATTCGTTAAATACAAAGACGTCATGGAATCATCGCCCAATTGCATTATACAGGAATTTACACTATGCGTAATCAAAGAAAATAGGCTTTGTATTTAAATCGCAAATGACAGAGACAACAGAAACGAGACCATGACGTACAACACAGACAAGAGACCTTGGAATATTCAGTTTTAGTCCAACTTTGTGTTATATATTAACCCTTAATCATCCAAATCTTCTTTGGACTTTCAACAGAACTATGTATTACAGAGACCAAGAGCAATCAGTCCAAGCACATAAAAATGCTTGTGTTTATCAGTTTAATAATAATATATTCGTTTATTGAACCTGTGTGACAAACCGAAATCAGTTTGAGCAATGGATAGGCGCTCTGAAAAGGCACGATCTGCAATTGAAAGCTCTTAGCTGAAGTGCACATTTGACAATAGTAACTCTAAAACCGGACAACCTTTCTGAATGGGATGCAAGGCTTGAAAATTTTCAATGTCACACAATTCACTGGGACTCGAACTCTTGACACAGCACAGAAAGGTAACCACACTTCAAGAAACCATGTACAAGCCTTGCAAAATGATTCAAATACGATAAAAACATAATTTTCCTCCTAGGAAATATCTGGGTAATGTTAACGACCAAATCACTATAAATAAAGTAATCACAACAAAATCTGGAGGAATGTTGTGTAGACGAGCGAATGCAGCCGAACCTTGTGACTTCTGCGCTTAGCGACTGTCGTCAATGAAGAAGGCAGAGACGGCAAAGATCAAGAAAACAACACCACCGATGACGTGAACTGAAACAGAGAATTAACATGTTGATGACAATGATTAGAAGAAGAACAGTTCCTTAAGCCAGTCCTGAAGCAGCCATGGGTATGAAGTGTTAGCAACTTCATTTTCTTAGCCTCGGATTATATAAGGGAAGGTGGTCAATCGTCTCCCTCAATGTCTCATCTTCCCATTGACAGTGTACAGTCAGTGTACTCATTATAGCTGAGTCAGCTAGGGCGCAGGTGAAGCAGAAATCTTGAACCAAATTTCTGCCCTGGCGGGGATTTGAACTTCAACCTTTCAACTGACAGTCCAGCATGCTAACCACTACATTATCAAGCACCCACCAACTACTAGTTAACTACAACATAATCATCATTATCTTCTGACCCTGACAGCCATGTTTGCTGGGCCCAATGCTGGCCACCAGTGGCTCAACGTGGGCCCACTATGAGCCTAGTGAATGTGAATGGTGCAATAACAACCATTCACTGAACTTCATTTGGATTGTGGACACAACTTCCACTACTATCACCACCACCACCACTGCAAACACCACCACTGCCGCAAACATCACTGCCATCACAAACATCACCACCATCACCACCTCTGCAAACACTACTGCCATCACAAACATCACCACCATCACAAACACCATCGCCATCACAAACACCGCCACTGCTGCAAACACAACCACCACCAGGATAATCAAAACATTTGTCTACACTGGCAAAGTCCCTGCAAATGAAACCTACCAGTTCTCATGGATATCTTCTGAGCAACAAACCGGCCTCCGATGACAGCCAGTCCAGTGCAGAGGGCATGGCCTAGCGTACCTCCAGTTATCACACCAATCACATCCTGAAATCACAACAATCATTTCAGAAAGAATCTTTCGATACATGGACTACACAGTTGGTATGCTGGAGTGTTGACTCATTGCCTCAGAACTTAATAATTTGGAGACAATTATCACAAGCAGAAATAATCAAACATTTCTGAAATTAAACTATTCATGATGCTGCCAACAGAAACGTAATCTTGGATTACTCCACCGCTAAAAGTTTTGCGACAGTTAACATGCTACACTTAAATTTTTGTTTTTTCAATGGCTATAGACTACAGATAAAACAATTACAACAAATTTAAACTTTTCAACTTTTTGTATTTCTGTTTTCTTGTCTGTGAAGTATAATTATAAAATTAAATACATGCAAAAAAATGTACAAAAAAGAAAAAGAACAAGAAATGGAAAAGTTAGAAAACTAATGACATAAAACTGACAACAAACACACTTATTAAAATGAAACAAGAAAAAATAATTAAAATAATGAAAATATAAAACAAGAAATTTTTCTGAATAACTAAATCATGCTCACATCTCGAGCTGCAAGAATGATGGTACTGATTTGAGACCGATCGCCCCACTCTGCCAGGAACGTCAGCACAAATGCCTGAATGAAGATCCGTGAAAAGAAGGAGTAAAAAAACCGACGATAAGGAATACGGACAATGCCAGCCTCCACATCTTCCACAGCGCTCGTCCTCTGAAGCTAAAACACAAGCATACATAATAATAATATTCGATTATTCAATTCAAACTCAGACCGCTGTATGATTACATAAAATAGTAGCAGGGCCGCATTAACTTAAGGCTAGTGCGGGCTGGGTGCTGTGATATTGTGATAACCTTCCAAAGGCCCCCTCTGACAACTATATACCGGTTCACCACGCACATAGCCTATTTGTAACATGCTTACTAGTGTGTAGTTACTGCCTAAAGACACAATGCACAATTAACGTTACATTACTAGGCCTATATGGACAGTTGGACACGCAATGATTAGTGTCAGGTAAACAACTATAAGTAGACCTAATTAAATTAATTGTGACTTCGTATACTTATTTATGTCGAATAACTATAAATAATTTAATTAATTATTACCTCGTATTTATCCTATTTATGTAGCAGCATTTTCGCTAGATTTAACAGTAAGTTATTAACAATGCCATATTCCACATTTCTTCTCGTTCTCTGGCTAAAATGCGGGCACATAATAATATTCGTTTATTCAATTCAAACTCACAGACCTTTAATGATTACATGAAATAGTAGGAACACATGATAACGAGTTAATGAAGAGTGGATTTTATAACTGTATGGCAGCCTGTTAGGTGCCGATCCGTCCTACTGCTGCTCATTTTACCATCGACCCCTAGGGAGTGGAAGGCTGAGTCAACCTTATGGGGCTAGCGGGTATCGAACCAGCGTCCTTCTGTTCTTCGTGCCTGTGTATTACCATTCAACCGTCATCCCGCCCCAAAAGCTCCAACGCCATTAGCTCTGACAAACAAGTGGAGATTGAAGTGGGACATCAGGAAACTACTTTCTGAACCACGTACGAAGTGGAAGACAGAAGTTTTCAGTTCAGAAAGTGAGACACAAGTCTCGGTGGGCTAGTTGTGAACATGAGGAGGCATGAGTGAGATACGAACGGATCAGAAAATGTGAATTAACTCCAGTCAAAGGTATGATGTGTACCAGGAACATTCACGAAGCATAATCCATTGGATTCAACCAGTTGAGACTTGCGAGGCTGTGCCCCAGACATTCCACCTTCCCGCATAGAAGTTTGGCTGTGGTCGGTCCACCCCCAAGGAATAAGTTGCCAAACCACCTGTGACATGAATGTATTGGTTTCTCTTTGCCTCTTAACAGCAACCAAGCACTTGAAGACCATTCTGTTTCGATCACTCTTTAAATTGTGACCCAGGGAATCAAAATCAGTCAGATGTCGGCAATTTACGTTGCTAGAAAAACAGCTAAATATGATCAGAAGTCACTTTTGCTCATTTTCAGATTTAAATGGAAATGGGTGGAAAAATTTGTTTTTACATTTCTGATATCTCACAGTTGATGAAATTCATTGTTTTAAGGTGTATTTTCAGGATTTTGTACAGGGTATAGTTTTAATGTTTGTGATTATATATTAAAATCAATTCCAAAAATTGGACACATAATCATTCATAACTTTATCAAAAAGTAAGGTAGAACCAAACTTTTGGTGTCATTTTAAAGCAAACAACGTGGTCTTTAAGAATACCAAGCACTTGAATTACAATTTTCTATCACTTTTTGATAATTGGGTAGTAGATCCAGATTGCCTCTGACAGACTTCTCTCTTGAAATGGTGCTATACAAATTTTCAATTTATAATTATTAATTACTCCATTATCACCAAGAGCACCTCTGATGAGGAGTCTCTCTTGAAGTGGCACTATATAAATTTGCAATTACCATCACAACATGTCCTCGTTACGGATGCTCACCTCTTCCTCTTCTTTCTTTCGAAGTTCTGTCTGCACTTCCTCATACTCCTCTAATCCTTCGTTATCACTCATACCATATGCTGGTAACAGACAACAGATAATTATGACAACAAATCAACATGACAACAACGTTTTCAATCCAACACAACAGAACAATAATGCATTCTTGTGACGTCAACAAGGTGCTATATACATGGCCAGATAAATACATAAAACAAAGGTAATATTCAGTACAGTTAGTCAGTACCAACAAAGAGGTACAACAGCCTTGGTACAATACACGGAAGTTTTGGCAGGGATAACATTAACAGACAACAAAAGCCCACAGCAAAAGTCCAGGAGTCAAGTAAACTTTCACTGATATGTTACAAAAAGGTCAGTATCTCAACAATGAACTAATTCAAACTTCTAATATACCAATACCACATTTGATACCTTACCACAGAGTATCCAAAGCAATTATTTAGAAAGGAATTCACAGTCCATAGTCCAACAGTCAGGCTCTTCAAACCAAGATGTGAAATACTAACTTACCAACATCAACTGATGAAACCAATTTACTCAATTATTTTCCAGTTTCTTTTTCTTATCCTGTCTGATGTTAGAATATACAGTTTTTAATTAATTAATTAAATTAATTCTTTAAAATAACAATAATAATTTTCAAACCTTCTTTCAGCATCTTAAGCCCAAATATCGCAAACAAAGCTGATGACAGATAGTGCGTAAACCAGTGTGGAATTACAGTCGTAGCATATCCAAGAAGTGCTGACAAAACAAAAACATAATGTGGATGAATGGTAAGGCCAAAAAAAATATAGGTGTGTTTCCGGTAACAGTGGTTTTAAAATCTGGGTAGGTAGGTAGGAAAAAAATTTATTTTGTAAAATAATTTTATGCAATGATGCATCGTTGCATAATAATAAACGAATATATCGTCATCATATTTCACCTTGCTTTGGCCCCCAAAAAATTGTTATGCAATGAAAAGCAATATTATCAATGTCGCAAAGGTTAAATTCACGTGTCAATTAAAAAAAAAATTTTTTATTTAAGAAAAAATTTTTTTTGTTAAATAATTTTTTCAAAAAAAAAATTATTTCACAAAATTTTCCCAGTCGGGCCTAAAAAGTGACTCGGTCGGGTTACCGGAAACACAACATTATTTTGTTTTGGCCTAACATGCCGGAACGAAGATCAGAAGAACGTGGGTTTGATACCCGCTAGCCCATAATGGGTGGAAAATGGGGTGGTCAGCGTCTCTAAAAGCCTCTACCACCCAAATGCCCACCACGCCACCTTCACGTGGTACCCCTGTTGGAAACAAAGTGCGTGGTGGACGACCAAGCCCTCGCCGGTATATGCGAGCCCAGAGACAAGGAGTCGGAAGGACGGACGATGAAGGACATCGACGCTCGGAGATGGTGTCTCGCTAAAAACACCGAGAGGAAGGCAACGGGAAACCACCTCTCTAATTTCCCAAGAAACACTTGCAATGACGACGAAAAGGACGGGGTGCTACGGGTGGTTGATGAGAGGCGATCGCTGGTGGCGGCAGTGGATGAGGGACGGAGGGGCTGGGTGGGGCACGTGTTGGGGGGACTCCCTTCTGGGGGAGGTCGTGGAGGGGGTTGGGGGAGGTGGGCCGGGGCGGGTGGTGCTGGGGTGGAATGGCCGACGGATGCAGCGGGTTGGGGGGCGCAGCACGGGGAGGAGTGGCGTCATTGGAGGTTGGAACCTGCCGAAGGGCAGAGAACTTAAAGAAGAAGAGCCCATAATGTTGACTCAGCCTTCCACTCTCTAGGCCACTGTAAAATGAGCAGGACAGATGGGTGCCATACGAATATTATAATTATTATAATAAGCAGCAAAACAAGACAACTTATAATCAAACACTAAACAACATAAAAAGAAAGTACAATCCACTTTGAAACTGAAACTACCATAACAAATGTAATTTTAATAATATATATAGATATATATATATATATCTTCTTCTTCTTCTTTAAGTTCTCTGCCCTTCGGCAGGTTCCAACCTCAAATGACGCCATTCCCCTCCGTGCTGTGCCCCCTCCCCCAATATATATATATCATTCCCTCCGTGCTGTGCCCCTGCCCCCAATATATATATATATAGATATCTTTGCTTAATAGAACTGACTGACAAGCTGCAGTGAGTTACATGATATAAAGGCAATTGACAAATGGAACAGTATAAGAATTGGTTATGCTTTTCTAACTGGGTCCCAAACATGTTAATTGATTTATGCAGTACAATTATTGATGGGTATTGGACCATTCGCTTAATGTGCCAAACTGATACTAAAAGTGCTTCAGAAACATCCAATCTAATCCAATGATTTCGATAACAGCGCTATAGAAGTCGTTGGAATAAACAGGATTAGATTAGGCTAAAAACAAACCTGAGAGAACGGTCATCAGCCCGAGTGCTGCAATCGCCCCTGCAAACACCGTAAGCCTTGAATGAGTCATTGCCATAATGGCAGCGATAAAGAACGTCTTGTCTCCAATCTCGGAGATGATGATGACAGAAAGAGAAGCGACAAAAGCATGTACGAAGCTGACGTCAATGTCCGCATGATGGCCATGTACGCTGGTGCTTAAGCCGGTGAATGTTCTTGATGGGAACTGAAAGAAGTACAAGAACTTGTGAATATCTAACGTAATCTAATCTTATGACTTACATACCGCCCTTATCATAATGCATGAGGCATCAACTTCAAGCAAAATTGTAGTCGAGACCTGTAAGCCATAAGAGCAGCATGATTTAAATCTCAAATCCAGTTGGTCAGAAAACCAGGAAATCAGACTATTTTGGGTTAGAGGGTGGACATAGGTAATCCTTAGTTTTATAGTTCATTCATTGAACTCTAACAGTTCCTTATATGCCGCTAGAGAAACTCTTCAGAACAACAGGACACATTGTCCAATCTCTCAGACTGCATTTTCCTTTATCTTTCAATTCAATTCAATTCAATTCACTTTATTGATCCCATGCAGTAACAGATACAAGTGTTGAACAACATAGTCATATAAACGAACAATCGAAGATTAAAACAACACATTGAGCTAATAAGCAACCAGAGTTGATCAGGAACAATAGGCTCACCAGAAGGGACGGGTCCCGCTAGATAGGGGCCTACTTAAATTGACAAGTGACTGGTTAATAAAATATGTAATGTTGGAGATATAATTATTAGATTGACTACACCTATCCACCTAAATCCGACTCACACCTCAACGTGGTGAGGGGTGGCAACAGTAAGTAGGGGAGTGCCTGCTGAGGCTATGCCATCAGTGGTGAAGGTCTTGGCTGAAGTACCACCTAGGGCGCTACGCGAGGTGGACAGGCTCAGCAGGAACCCTGAAAAAGCTGGCAAACGTGGGCGGCATCGCCGCCTCTGATACCACAAGATAGTGGATATCAGAGCCAGTCCTAAGCCTGGAAATCTCTATTTTGGGTTAGAGGGTCGAACGGATGGGTAATCCTTAGTTTTATAGTTCATTCATTGAACTCTAACAGTTCCTTATATGCCGCTAGAGAAACTCTTCAGAACAACAGGACACATTGTCCAATCTCTCAGACTGCATTTTCCTTTATCTAAATCCACCTATGTGGCAGTCATCCATCCATGTACTGATCACGTTCATTTGTTAACATCACTTACCTACCTAGCTCTGTTTATTACACAAGTTAACAATTTTAAACTATTTGTTTCATTGTCCCACACAGGGGTCCCACAAACACTAAATCTTTTAAACATGCAGACCTGCAGACTATTAACTTACAGACAGCAATTTTACAATACAACATCTCATACATCTGCTAGAGACAATTAATGCTCCATCTGTTGCTCAGTTGTGTGTTTAAAGCAGGAAAAATCGACAAATTGCTTTACTCATTTAATACATTTCACTTGAGCCAGCAAGAGTGTTGATTAAATGTATTACATCACATTTAATGCAATTTTACATGACGCGTGTCACTTGCTCACAAGTTGTTAAAGCATGCTATAAAAATACAGGTAAATACTAGTAGTACTGGTAATAGTACCCTCAGGCCTCAGTAGTATGGCGCAGCAATAAAATGATAATAATACACATTCAGAATAAATAACCAAGTGAAGTGAATGAAGACGTACAGCAGATGATGTATCTTTAAGACTCAACGACATCGAATTCATCTTGACGGTAATTGTGACGTCTGGCTAAAGCAGTTAAATTATAACCTCATTCGAACCAAATTCAAAACAATTCAGGATCTCTCAGAACGTTGGTCCCAGCGCTTTTCCTTACGCACTATGACCAATTCAGTTAGCAGTGCACGCCCATTTATATGATCCATACAGCATCGACTCAGGACAAAACGGAAGTACTGATAACTCAGTTTTCTAACAAATAATTAAATTCTGCAATACAAATGAAAAGATATTTTAAAACGTTTTATTTAATTATTAAATGTAATTTCAGTATCAAAAGGAGCAAACATATCATGGCAATCAGTCCATCTTTAAACAAAACAATCAGACCACAGAGTCAACACTTTTGATGACGTCACTTTGACAATTTTAGCTATTAGCGCCATCAAGCATTTGAAAGAATAGGCGTAAAAAAGTAGATTTCACTTAATTTTTAAATTATTAACCATGATAATCGAAGACCAACATAGGTTCTACATCATGTATTATTTTGTCCTGAATCAGAAAGGTAATGTCTGATACTGACGGCTGAAAGTTAGGCCTAAATAGGTCAAATTCGCCAAGTGACAAACTATTAGTAATCCGCTACGCTTTATCTATTCTGTGGTTAAAGTTAGCCTACTAATCGACTTTGGAATTTAGGCTATTTTATGTTGCACCTGTCAGATAGGTTTGTCGCCATATTTTAATTTTAACTAGCCATAAATTTCCATAATGTCTTTTGCATGTGAAAGACAAAATAAATGACTGTTTCCTTAATTTTTTTACAGTTTTATTTATAAGCTATTAGGCCTAATTTACAATTAGGCCTATATGGTTTTATTCAGTTAAATTATGGGCTATTAATTTCTTTCTTGGGACTTTCGATCATTTAGGCTACATTTATCAGACTACATTTAGGACATACTTCTTGCTTTTCAGTTTTCACAAACTTATAGTTTTATTTGTTCACGTTCAATATGTTCATTGAAGCCCTTTATAACTTTTTTTACAAAAAGAAACTTTTTAAAATTACTTCATGGGCAGTATTTGAACTTACGAATGGTTAGCAATTTGGAATAATCATATAGGGCCTAGGCCTAAGTGGTGTAATTAATTGAGTGGGCCTATAGGTCTAGGCCCTATTGGTTTATAGTCGATTCGTAGTCCTAGTTTAGTCAGATATTTTGTGATTGACGTGCATTCAGTTTGATTTACTTATCAAAGTTTGACATTCTTATATCGTCTGCCTACGTAACATCTGTTACACCAAAATTCATTCTTCTCTAGCCTATAACGTTTGGTTAAGTATAAGTCGGCTCAAGGACCAATAATGCACATCATTTTAACCTCGTGTGACTATTTTCCGCGCTTTCCTATGGCGTACAGGAAAATATGGCGTCGTGTTTACATAGACCTAACAGCTGCATTCAGTTTATTATAGGCTACTTATGAAAGAAAATCGATGAATAGTTACAGTATATCTGCAGAGTACAACCATGCCTGTGGATATTTAGGCATCATAATACTGTCAAGCATAAAAATTGAAGTGTGGCGACATCTGTGGGTAAGGATACATCCGAATGCACAATTATGTTCACGAGTAGCCTATACATTAATCTACAATTCTACATGCAGGTTCGGAACGATGTCGGTCTATGAAAATATAATAAATTCTTTAACAACTCGGCCAACTCGGAAGATGGCGAGCGTTGGCCATCAAGTCGAGCGGTGGCTATAGGGGTAGGCTATGTTCGGTGCCTTGCAGCCGGAGGGCTGCGGGTACGAATCCACCTCGAGCCGCCGCGTAGGGACCCTGGGCAAGTCCTTCACTCGCAATTGCTCATATGCGCTTCGGCGTGAAACTCCGATTCAGTGTCCGCGCTGTTACAGTAGTCGGGAGCGCCTCTGAGTAGAAATCTTGAAGAGGCGCTATAACAAGTGCTCATACATACATACATACATACATACATACATAGCCTTATGACGTCATCATTATAAACTTCGGTGATGATTTTCCTTGTACTTAAAGCTCGAGATCTAGCCTATCCTATAGGCCTACTTGTAATTTCGAGATTTCTACTCATACAGACAGTCAGTTCGGATTTCAACAGGTCTTGGAAGGTTGTTTTAATCGTCCCAGAGTTCGTCCAATACCTGCAGACCTCTTCGATGGTATTACTTTCAGCACTTTGAGCACTTTCTTTGTGACTCTGAACTCGTCGGCATCTTGAACGGTAACTTTAGTTGCATAAATGATCTGTACGAACATTTTCGCAGTCTGTGCGTTTGAGTTTATGTTTGTTCAGATTTGTGCATGTATGTTTTGTTTCTGCCTTCGGGCGTAATAATAAAGTACTGATTACTTGTAGTTAACACTGCACACGTCACATGCACAGTCCAGTTGAGCGGAGGTTGCGTAGTAGGCTAACCGTTGTCAGCAGAGATGGGCACGATTAATTAAATTGTTAATCAATTAGAATTAGAATTACCTGCTGAAATTTGCTCATCGATTAGAATTAGAATCAGCAAAATCTTTAGCTAATAGATTTGAATTAGAATTAGCTAGCCTAGTTGTCTAAAAAATGTCTAATCGATGAGCTAATCGATTTAATCAAATTGCTAATGGATTATATATATAATTAGAAGTAGCTACAGAAATTGGCTAATCAATTAGATTTAGTTAAATTGCTAATCAATTAGAATTAGAATTAGCGGCTGAAATTTGCTAATCGATTAGAATTAGGCTAGAATCAGCAAAAATCTTGTAGCTAGGCCTAATCGATTTGAATTAGAATTAGCAAGTTGTCTAAAAATGTCTAATCGATGAGCTAATCGTGTATAACTTGATTTATCCATTATCCATTAATAATAATAAAAGTTATACTAGTAATAATAAACTGATGATACCACTTCCTGGTAACTGTGTATTTTTATCCATCTAGTTTAACTTGCGGGAATCTTGCTTGCTTGCTTGCTTGATTGATTGATTGCTTGCTTGCTTGAGTCACAGGCTAAAAAGTCAAATCTTGCGACGACTAGTTCGATCACTTACAATCATTCAATCGTCGTGAAACTTGGCAGACAGACTCGCCCTCGCACACACTTCATTCTATCAAAATTTCAGCTCCCCAAAAAAGGCTAGCTTATAGAATCGGGGACTCAACTTTTCGAATCGGGGAATCCCCTTTTCCGACACGCAGCGTTGTGATTGGCCAGCGTTGCCATTGGCTGCAACAGAAACGGGTGCGGTGCTTGATTAAACGGACGCTATGTTGTAAAATGCTATATATTTGTAGAGGTAACTGCTTAATATGACGGATTATAGGATACTAGATGGATATAGTAAAAAACTTTGTTTTTACTATTGGTTCTTTTTTATCCATCTAGTTTAACTTGCGGGAATCTTGCTTGCTTGCTTGCTTGATTGATTGATTGCTTGCTTGCTTGAGTCACAGGCTAAAAAGTCAAATCTTGCGACGACTAGTTCGATCACTTACAATCATTCAATCGTCGTGAAACTTGGCAGACAGACTCGCCCTCGCACACACTTCATTCTATCAAAATTTCAGCTCCCCAAAAAAGGCTAGCTTATAGAATCGGGGACTCAACTTTTCGAATCGGGGAATCCCCTTTTCCGACACGCAGCGTTGTGATTGGCCAGCGTTGCCATTGGCTGCAACAGAAACGGGTGCGGTGCTTGATTAAACGGACGCTATGTTGTAAAATGCTATATATTTGTAGAGGTAACTGCTTAATATGACGGATTATAGGATACTAGATGGATATAGTAAAAAACTTTGTTTTTACTATTGGTTCTTTTATTATCCATCTACTTTAACTTGCGGGAATCTTGCTTGCTTGCTTGCTTGATTGATTGCTTGCTTGCTTGAGCCACAGGCTAAAATGTCAAATCTTGCGACGACTAGTTCGATCACTTACAATCATTCAATCGTCGTGAAACTTGGCAGACAGACTCGCCCTCGCACACACTTCATTCTATCAAAATTTCAGCTCCCCCAAAAAGGCTAGCTTATAGAATCGGGGACTCAACTTTTCGAATCGGGGAATCCCCTTTTCCGACACGCAGCGTTGTGATTGGCCAGCGTTGCCATTGGCTGCAACAGAAACGGGTGCGGTGCTTGATTAAACGGACGCTATGTTGTAAAATGCTATATATTTGTAGAGGTAACTGCTTAATATGACGGATTATAGGATACTAGATGGATATAGTAAAAAACTTTGTTTTTACTATTGGTTCTTTTTTTATCCATCTAGTTTAACTTGCGGGAATCTTGCTTGCTTGCTTGCTTGATTGATTGATTGCTTGCTTGCTTGAGTCACAGGCTAAAAAGTCAAATCTTGCGACGACTAGTTCGATCACTTACAATCATTCAATCGTCGTGAAACTTGGCAGACAGACTCGCCCTCGCACACACTTCATTCTATCAAAATTTCAGCTCCCCAAAAAAGGCTAGCTTATAGAATCGGGGACTCAACTTTTCGAATCGGGGAATCCCCTTTTCCGACACGCAGCGTTGTGATTGGCCAGCGTTGCCATTGGCTGCAACAGAAACGGGTGCGGTGCTTGATTAAACGGACGCTATGTTGTAAAATGCTATATATTTGTAGAGGTAACTGCTTAATATGACGGATTATAGGATACTAGATGGATATAGTAAAAAACTTTGTTTTTACTATTGGTTCCTTTTATTATCCATCTACTTTAACTTGCGGGAATCTTGCTTGCTTGCTTGATTGCTTGCTTGCTTGCTTGCTTGAGCCACAGGCTAAAAAGTCAAATCTTGCGACGACTAGTTCGATCACTTACAATCATTCAATCGTCGTGAAACTTGGCAGACAGACTCGCCCTCGCACACACTTCATTCTATCAAAATTTCAGCTCCCCCAAAAAGGCTAGCTTATAGAATCGGGGACTCAACTTTTCGAATCGGGGAATCCCCTTTTCCGACACGCAGCGTTGTGATTGGCCAGCGTTGCCATTGGCTGCAACAGAAACGGGTGCGGTGCTTGATTAAACGGACGCTATGTTGTAAAATGCTATATATTTGTAGAGGTAACTGCTTAATATGACGGATTATAGGATACTAGATGGATATAGTAAAAAACTTTGTTTTTACTATTGGTTCCTTTTATTATCCATCTACTTTAACTTGCGGGAATCTTGCTTGCTTGCTTGCTTGATTGATTGCTTGCTTGCTTGAGCCACAGGCTAAAATGTCAAATCTTGCGACGACTAGTTCGATCACTTACAATCATTCAATCGTCGTGAAACTTGGCAGACAGACTCGCCCTCGCACACACTTCATTCTATCAAAATTTCAGCTCCCCCAAAAAAGGCTAGCTTATAGAATCGGGGACTCAACTTTTCGAATCGGGGAATCCCCTTTTCCGACACGCAGCGTTGTGATTGGCCAGCGTTGCCATTGGCTGCAACAGAAACGGGTGCGGTGCTTGATTAAACGGACGCTATGTTGTAAAATGCTATATATTTGTAGAGGTAACTGCTTAATATGACGGATTATAGGATACTAGATGGATATAGTAAAAAACTTTGTTTTTACTATTGGTTCTTTTTTATCCATCTAGTTTAACTTGCGGGAATCTTGCTTGCTTGCTTGCTTGATTGATTGATTGCTTGCTTGCTTGAGTCACAGGCTAAAAAGTCAAATCTTGCGACGACTAGTTCGATCACTTACAATCATTCAATCGTCGTGAAACTTGGCAGACAGACTCGCCCTCGCACACACTTCATTCTATCAAAATTTCAGCTCCCCAAAAAAGGCTAGCTTATAGAATCGGGGACTCAACTTTTCGAATCGGGGAATCCCCTTTTCCGACACGCAGCGTTGTGATTGGCCAGCGTTGCCATTGGCTGCAACAGAAACGGGTGCGGTGCTTGATTAAACGGACGCTATGTTGTAAAATGCTATATATTTGTAGAGGTAACTGCTTAATATGACGGATTATAGGATACTAGATGGATATAGTAAAAAACTTTGTTTTTACTATTGGTTGTATTTTATTATCCATCTACTTTAACTTGCGGGAATCTTGCTTGCTTGCTTGCTTGATTGATTGCTTGCTTGCTTGAGCCACAGGCTAAAAGTCAAATCTTGCGACGACTAGTTCGATCACTTACAATCATTCAATCGTCGTGAAACTTGGCAGACAGACTCGCCCTCGCACACACTTCATTCTATCAAAATTTCAGCTCCCCAAAAAAGGCTAGCTTATAGAATCGGGGACTCAACTTTTCGAATCGGGGAATCCCCTTTTCCGACACGCAGCGTTGTGATTGGCCAGCGTTGCCATTGGCTGCAACAGAAACGGGTGCGGTGCTTGATTAAACGGACGCTATGTTGTAAAATGCTATATATTTGTAGAGGTAACTGCTTAATATGACGGATTATAGGATACTAGATGGATATAGTAAAAAACTTTGTTTTTACTATTGGTTCTTTTTATCCATCTAGTTTAACTTGCGGGAATCTTGCTTGCTTGCTTGCTTGATTGATTGATTGCTTGCTTGCTTGAGTCACAGGCTAAAAAGTCAAATCTTGCGACGACTAGTTCGATCACTTACAATCATTCAATCGTCGTGAAACTTGGCAGACAGACTCGCCCTCGCACACACTTCATTCTATCAAAATTTCAGCTCCCCCAAAAAAGGCTAGCTTATAGAATCGGGGACTCAACTTTTCGAATCGGGGAATCCCCTTTTCCGACACGCAGCGTTGTGATTGGCCAGCGTTGCCATTGGCTGCAACAGAAACGGGTGCGGTGCTTGATTAAACGGACGCTATGTTGTAAAATGCTATATATTTGTAGAGGTAACTGCTTAATATGACGGATTATAGGATACTAGATGGATATAGTAAAAAACTTTGTTTTTACTATTGGTTCCCTTTTATTATCCATCTACTTTAACTTGCGGGAATCTTGCTTGCTTGCTTGCTTGATTGATTGCTTGCTTGCTTGAGCCACAGGCTAAAATGTCAAATCTTTGCGACGACTAGTTCGATCACTTACAATCATTCAATCGTCGTGAAACTTGGCATATAGACTCGCCCTCGCACACACTTCATTCTATCAAAATTTCAGCTCCCCAAAAAGGCTAGCTTATAGAATCGGGGACTAAACTTTTCGAATCGGGGAATCCCCTTTTCCGATACGGAGCGTTGTGATTGGCCAGCGTTGTGATTGGACGCAGTCGTAAAATGAACGCGGACTATATATTTAGTAGAGGTAACTGCTTCATAAGACGCATTATAGGATAGTAGATGGATATAGTAAAAAACTTTGTTTTTACGGGCTGTATTTTACAACGTTCGATTAAAACGTGCTGGTATGAGACGTGTGAGTTGATGAGTTAACTCATTTAACAACTGAGTTTGAGTTAACTCATTTCACTTAGGATGAGTTGAGTTTGAGTTTCAACTCATTTTGAGGTGCATGAGTTGAGTTTTTGATTTACCTCATTTTTTGTGTGAGTTTACACCCAACACTGCACGTCACGCAAACCAATCTGTAATCTCAATTTTAACACTTCTTACAAATTCCTTCGTTCCTGTCTGCATTAACTTTGCGGGTTATTCAGCACCATTCTGGGCTTAATAGCCTACTTCTCGACAATTTTGTTGAGTAAAATCGTACATACTATCAACAATATTATTAGGGCTCCTTATATTGTACTAGACCGAGTTACCCGGCTTCGCACCGGTTATCTCTACCTTTATATAGAGCCTATCGTTCCTGCTTGATTTACGTAGTTAACTTTGGCTGCCTCGGCTGGTACTCACCGGGTACGCCCGTGTATTTGAATTTGCTCAATCCTATATAGCCTAATTATCGTTCCGCTGGATTTGAAAATGTAACATTTTAACCTTCGCTTTTTCTATAGCAACCAGTGGCCTAACCAGAACTTCCCAAAAATTACGCAGATTCCAAACTCTCTCAGGGAGGGGTCTGGGAAGAGGCTGTAGGCCTAATTAAGGAACTTTTTACTTGGGTGTGTATAATGGTGCATTTTGGATGACATCTTTTTGGTTAAATG
>JACEVL010000392.1:0-40000 GCA_020284085.1 Aporrectodea caliginosa
GAAGCTAAAGAAAATGGGGCAGTATTATAGGCCTACAGCATGATTTCAAAAATCAATGACAGTCATTTGAAGCAGTGGCGGCGCCAAACATTTTTGTAACCAGGGCATAGCCAGGGCAGTCATACAAGTAACCAGTGCAGGGGCGGTTTATGCCTCAAATAAATTCTTGGCAGGGCAAAATTCTGGCAGGGCAAACGACCAGGGCAAAAGCTTTTTGCCAGGGCATTTGCCCTGGCTTGCCCTGGTGTAGAGCCGCCACTGATTTGAAGATAGAAAATGACAGAAGTGGAGTCGATCTGAGTAAGACCAGAGTTAAGATCGAAGTCAAATGGGAGTAGGAGTCAGACCAAAGTCAGATCACATCAAAGTCAGATCAGAGCTATGTCATAACTTATGATCAAATCTAATGTGGAAACTTCTATGGCTCCGTTATGAAAAGTCATAATAAGCCATCAATCGATGATTGCCTTAAGTACAACCTCACAGCAAAGAAGCAGCAATCCCAGATTACGATTACTCTTACGATGTGTAATGTCTCTTGCAGATTACGAGACGCGGAGCTCGAGCGAATGCGACGTCAAACCGAATCAGGTCGTCCTAACGTTGACCTGTACGAAAGGACAAATGGTCCGCCTACTTCGCATCTTCCTCGGCAACAGTACTCGAGGTACTTGCCAGTACTCGACGGGGGACTGCACCATGGATCTTCCAAGTACCGAGAACTACCCGTGCATCGGTACGGAGTCCTGCAGGATCAGCATGCCCTCCGTCAATCTGGGAAGACAGATACCGAAGTGTAAGGAAGCCAGTACCTACGTACAGGCGCTCTATCAGTGCATTCCAGGTCAGTGGTGGTGTACTACAGGTCTTTAGCATACTTTACGCATACTTTCGTAGGAAGTACATGGCGAGGTAAATGAGGGACGGTAAAGACAATAGTGTACTTGATAAAACACGAAGCTATAGGAATTTCGTAGAAGCTGAAGGTTTAGTGCATAGATCGGTCTTACATATTCATTGTATTCATTTATACATGTATGGACATATATGTACAACGTAGTAGTTTCAGTTTAACGACACTGTGTGATAACAAAGATCATTAGCGTCGCCCTTATCCTTCATTCAGGCTTTAGACTGGCACTGCCAGAGTACGAAGAATTGCGGAGTTTACTGATCAATGGAGCACTTACAAAAATCAAAGGCTTCCCTAAGTTTATCGCTTCAGTTGAATGCTCTTTAAGGGTGTCTAAATGCTACACTTATCCGGCATATTTTAACTTTAAAACCACAGAACACCTGTATTATGCTATAGGAACGGTGCGAACTGTTCGATATAATTTCTGCCGACGTCAACGGCCTTTGCTGGTATAAGACGCCGTTAATCTGTGGAACTATTCACCCGTTGTATAAATAACAATTACTAACTTTTCCGCTACTATTTGATAACTTTGTATAACTTTGTATGTACAGCGCCGTGCGTTTGCCAGCGTTTAATAAAGAACACACTTACTTACTTACTTACTTATATGAAATTAAGGTAAAGTCGACGTCAACGGCCACGAGATGTCGCTGGACGTTGAATTATCTTTCGACGTCAATCTCCTGTAGACGCAAAATAGGAATTGAATTTAGACACCTTCGAAATGGCTCAATACGATGCTATAATACGAGTCGACTGCGATTAATTTCAGAGTTACATCCAAATCAGAACGATTTGTTGGCTAGTTTCGACGTCAACGCTCTAGAGTCTAGAGTCTAGACGGTCAAAAGAATAATTAAACACTGTATGCTATTACTTTTGTAAGAAAGGAATAAAACGACAGATATCATTTGATCTTATAGAACACACTTCAAAGTATCCTTATTTTGAACTCTTTGTACTCTGATGGTGCCAGGATAAAGGAGGAGGGAGACGCTAATCATCTAGTCTATGACGCAGCGTTCTTCAACATAAACTACCCTCACCCAGTAGTAACTCCAACACTGCCTTGCTGGGGGGGGGGGTCATCCGAAACCTGGATAACGGAGGAAATGTATGCTAAACCAGGGTTGCCATGCAGGTCGTCGTGAAAAGCGAGAGTTGGGCTACATAGTGCGCTCGCGACCTCGAGATATTTGGGCTACTGTCGAAGGCTACACTGAGGTCAAGGCATAGTGAGAGGCAGGCTTTTCAATTGTCAATAGACGAGAAGATATTATCCATTGTATACATGTAGGCAAGAGCAGTCTCAGTGGATTAGCCTCGCGGTAAGCTGACTGATAAGGGCTGAAGTTGGGAGAGGAAGTGATGTGTTTCTTGATACGTGTAAGAAAAAGACGTTCAAGGATCTTGGAAATGCTACTGAGATTGGAGATAGGTCTGAAGTTAGAAAGGTTGCTGGTGTCAAGGTCAGGTTTTTTAAGTAAAGGCGTGCAGCGGTCGCCACGGCGACATTATGAATTCTCATAAATTGACCGCAGTAAGTTTCAAAGCTACTGTTGCTAGATACTAGTCTTATGCGGTGCTGCATACTTAATACTCAGACAGCGTCGAGCCTTTTCGGTTGTTGGCCCCTCCACTTGGAATGGGCTCTCGCTTATGTTACGCCTACTGCCCCGGAATGATTTGCCTGCTTTCTACCAGCTACTAAAGTCCTTTCTGTTTGGCCGTGGCTGGGCTGGGAGCGCCTCTGAGTAAAGGTTTCTTGAAGAGGCGCTATATAAATATCCGGAATGAATGAATGAATGAATGAATAATAGTAAATAGAGGTCTACATGCTCTACGCCGTACGAACTAGTGTACTGTATAAGCACTTATCAGTCTGCTATCTAAAATGTTACGTCAATGGTTTCATCACGTGTCTTAACCATAACCATAACCATCATTTTATTGTAGTCAAACAGATATTACACAGATGATATTGCATACAAGTATTTTGAGTGGTTACAATAGGGGACCAGAAGGGACCTTGGTCCCACTAAGTAGGGCCCCCTAATTATCAGTTTCAGTATTGGATGCCGATTAGTTAAACAATAACAGTTTTACAATTTGACATTTTGTAAATATTTACAACATAGGCAGCAGTCTTTGGTAACCGACCTCGACCAGTATCTAGAAGGCAATGCCTCGACCCATTCATAAGTATGCAAACAAACTGACAATGTAACAGTAATGACACATTTCTAACAAACCACATATTTTAGCATCAATCTTAGGTAGTTGTCAGAATGTAACTAGCTTATAAAAAAAAAACAGAGGAGGCACAAGCAGTCTTGTGACGTGACTGACAAAAACAATAATGTTTTGTATGTTAATGTACCTAGGAAGTAGGAAAAAGTTATTGATGTACATTTAATTCATTTGGCTTTTCATCTTGCAACTTCTTGGCTACTTCTTCACGTGATTTGGCGACAAAACACTTCCGAAATATGGCAACCCTGTGTTTTCATATTTCCTATGACCCAGGGTCGCTGCACATAATATACCTACTTCCTGAAACATTTGCACTTCACTATTAACTCAGTCGACCTCAGCGGATGTACAGTTATAGCCGCAAGGTGTCGCTAAGTAGTAGATAATAAGCTGTTCTTATTAGACACCTTTATAACGGACTCCACGGAAACTATATAATTGTCAACAGCCTAAGCGTGGTTTCAAGATACCATACAGGTTTGTTCGGAAACTGGGTAACAGAAATAGATGAACTGTCGCACATATGTAAATAATCGAAAGTAATCATAAACGGAGCAACATGCAACGGTGGCAAAAGGATGTTACCATCTGGAATACTGGATGACGAACAAATGTACGAGGGAATATTCTCCAAAAAGAGAATTTTCAAATATCATGTATACTATACTTTCGTCAATGGCCTTTGATGTCATACGACGCCGTTAAACGTTGAAACTGACTGATTCTGGATTCACTATTTATAATTAGTCTACTATATTAAGCTGTATTATGCCAAAAAAGATTTCTTTGTCGACGTCAACGGCCTTTATTGCCATAAGATATCGTTAAACTCTGAATCAAAATGGTACAGGATTAAACTACATTTATTATTATTATTGTTATTATTATTATTATTATTATTATTATTATTATTATTATTATTATTATTATTATTATTATTATTATATCATTATCATTATCAAATCATAGTACAGGATTAAACTGCAAGTCGTCTACTTTTACTTATAGGGTGAATGAAAGACTTTAAAAGAGGTGTGGTAGAATTTGCACTTTTAGTTCTTTTTTCCAGTATTTAACAGCTCTCGTCTCAGCGATATCCATGAGTAGATAATGTTATGTCTAACGCAGAGTATTAAAAGTTAATTGGCCAAATTAATTGACTTATTGACTGGTTTCAATCGCCTACGAAAGGCGACTCCACAAACGACGCATTAGTATATCCTGTATTACGGCGCCGTTGTTGTGGCTGCCACAGTTAAACCGTCGTGCGTTTTTTTTTTTTCTAGATTTTATGATTTTCGTTCAAGTTTTTTCAACATTAAACCGGATTTTGCGTTTGATGTATAAATAAGGAACTCTGAAAGTATTGAGAGCAATTAAACTAAAGTCGTTTTTAGACGTTTTTTGACGAATTATTGTTATAAAACTGAACGCTTTTGCCGCCCTATGGGATTGACTACGTCACTAGGGAATCCCCAGCGTTTTGGTCGTAAGGGAACTACTTTTTCTAATACGCTTTCTTACTGTGAGCAATGACGTCACGTTGATGATTCTCGCATGTTTGTATACAAGAGAGGAGAATTGCTGGCTGTGAGGGGTTCACCTTTTGTACGTGGGGCGGCTGATTATGATCTGCTGAAAAAGATTGCGACATGTGGTCTGTTACGCTACCGGGGGTCGCGTGCTGGATTACACCAACGCGCACGACACCATCGAGATGCCTACATCAACCCTCGAGCGGACAGAGGAGAAAGTACTGTGAGCCAATCAATCCCTGTCCGGGTCAGGCCTATTCCTGTGAGGATTACTCATCATGATAATGGACGACATAAGGTTACCAACCGACTACACCAGACTCACCATAGGGTTTCTGTGCTCCTATATATATCACCAGAGGGGCGCCAACCCACTACTAGAGTTGAACTATCTTCTCATCCTTTTGCTACGTATTCTCCTTCCCTCCTGCTTCTAAACGCCACAAGCATCGCGAAACCTCATGCAATTGACGACTTTGCTGCTGATTTAACCACCCTTGCCTCCGACGTTGCAGTTGTCACTGAGAGCTGGCTGAAGCCTCAACACGATGACGCGATGTTCAACGTCCCTGGATACTCCTTGTTCCGGCGTGACAGGATCGGCCGAAAGGGTGGAGGGATTGCAATATACTGCAAAAACACTCTCCAACCCGTTATACATGTTCCAAGTATAACCTACGGGTCATAAATCGAGCTCCTTTGGATTTCGCTCAGAATTGATAATGAAGACTTCTATATTGGCGGTCTCTATAACCCCCCTAAGCCGTTATACAGCACCGAAACTCTATTATCTAACCTTGATGACACTTTGGAAGAGATTTTAACCATGCCCTGCAGTCCTACCATTCTTCTGGCTGGAGACTTTAATCGTCTCCCAACCGAGTTCATTCTTCAGATGGGCCTACGAGTAGCATTCGAAGGACCTACACATGAGGGCCATGCCCTCGACCGAGTATATGCTTCGGAGCGCATTGACAACATCTGTTCTACCGTTAAATCAACTGTTAAAACTAAACACTCCGCTGTGTTCATCGCCCCGCGCCCTATGTGCACTGTTCCTGTCGCAGACCGCATCGTTCATGAAGTGCGTCTGCGAACGCCTGATAAAATGGCCAGTTTGCAGAACCATTTGGAAAGTCTTAACTGGGACGTTATTGGAGCCGACGTGGACATAGGAGATGCTTTTGCTCAATTTTATACACAGATCATGACGGCAGTCGACTTATTCTTTCCAGTCAGAAAGACGACAGTGAGGACACGTGATCCACCGTATATGACCCCGCATCTGAAGCTCCTCCTGCGTCGGCGCAATCGACTGTTTAGGAGTGGACAACACGAGGCGGCATCAGCCCTGGCTGATCGAATTCAAAGAGTAATTACGAAGACTAATGCTTCATCTTTTGATGGTCTACGCAAAGGATCAAAGAAACTTTGGACTGAAGTACGGCGTCTCCGAAGTGGTTGTGCGAATAGAAATGACCAGAGATCTAATGTCAATGTAACTGCAGACTCTCTTAACAGGCATTACAGTAAAATATCCACTGATGACCTTTATACTGAACCTAGGCCACGTCAAACGGCTGCCCCTTTCGAAATTGATTTTATAGATGAATACCACGTCTTCACAATGTTAACAAATATCCGTGGATCTTCCGTGGGCCCGGATGGTGTCCCATCCTGGTTCTTCAGCAGCATGGCTCACTGTTGGCTGCTCCCATCACTACCCTTTTTAGAAAGTCTTTGTTACATTCATATGTTCCTCCACAGTGGAAGTTAAGTTGCATTACACCAATCCCCAAATTGGCATGCCCACGAATGGAATCTGATTATCGCCCCATCTCCATTACTTCCATCCTTTGTAGAATTCTTGAAAAAATCGTTACCCGTATATATATGTATCCGGTAATCACCAACACAGACACTAATCACAAATTTGATGATCAGTATGCCGTTAGACCTACGGGCTCAACAGCTGCTGCTTTGATGGCTGTATCTAACCACGTCCTTGAAACCTTATGCTATGAACCCTATGTACGTTTGGTCTCATTGGATTTTTCCAAAGCCTTTGACTCTGTCAGACATTCATATCTAGCCGAACAACTTGCTTCTCTCCCAATTCCTGACCATATTTTTAATTGGATTTTGAATTTACTTCATAATCGAAGTCATTGCACTAGGTTTAACGGTGTAATATCTTCTCTTGCAAGAATTAATGCAAGTATTATTCAAGGTTCCGGTTTGGGTCCGATGGATTTCGTAGTTGCAATCTCTGACTTAAAACCAGTTAATAAATGCAATCGCATTTTTAAATATGCAGATGATTGCTATCTCGCTGTCCCCGCATCAAGTATCACTACAACTGAGATTGAGCTTGAGCATATTAGTGTATGGGCACAGAGTTGCAACCTCAAGCTTAACTCAAGCAAATCCTGTGAGATAATTTTTACGCGTCCCCGTCGGTATGTTCCCCCTCCTCTTAAAGGTATTGCAAGAGTGCAAACCCTAAATATTCTGGGTGTTGAGCTTACAGCGAAATTTGGGTTCTCCAGTCACATTAAACGTTTGACCATAAAAGCAAGGCAGTCCTTTTATGCACTTCGGATCCTGAGGTCGCATGGGCTCTCGGGGGACAGTTTATTTGATGTTGTTCGTGCCACTACAGTTGTTATGATGCTGTATTGCTCGCCTGTTTGGTGGGGCTTTGCGAGAATGCAGGAACGGGAGGCCCTTGAGGGAATTATCCGAAGGTTGGTACGCCAGGGGTACTTACCTCCATCTTCTCCCTCTTTTGAGACTCTCTGCAGCAATGCGGATACTAGACTCTTTGCCTGTATTCTGCACAATCCTTGTCATGTATTGCATAAATTGTTACCGCCGATTAAGCAATCGCGCTACTCCCTGCGGCCACGGTCCCATAACCGTGAGCTTCCATGTTTGACAACCTGTCTCAGAAATGCTTCCTTGCCCGGATGCTATACAAATAAACTGTTTTCCCTAGATCTGGCTATTTAATACCCTTCATTTTACCTTATGACTAGCTCTAGCTCTTCTTCCTCTGTACAATAAAGCCTCTCATTCAATTCTTTGGTTGTATATAATATAAATTTTTGTTTATTTGTTTGAATGTATTAATCTTGTTAATCTTGCTATGTACAGTGCTGTGCGTTTGCTAGTGCTTCTCAATAAAGGAAATACTTACTTACTTACTTACTTACTTAGTAAACCTTGATTGCTAGGGGCCTATAACTCCATGATATGTTAATGATAATGATATGACATGATAGAATATGATATGATACGATATGATTTGATGATACGATATAATATGATCATCATATATTCGTTTATTGTGTTAACAACAGACACAACGCTGCAGGTGTTCATAGAAAGCTAGATAGTACAGTATAATATTAATATAAAGTAATAGCTTATTAAAAGTTAAAGAATGACATTCGAGATTTCGAGATAGTCCCTATAAAGTTTCGTGAGCATGATAGAATATTATGTGATAATGACGTGATCTGATATGATATGATACGATATATCGTAATTATAACATAAAATGTTGCTCAAATAAGCATATACAGTTGCTACCAACAGTTTGTACAGATTTTAAAACTGATTGACAACGGTTCTTGATGGACACCTTTAAAACGTGTTTCCAAGACCCTATATGTTAGAGGCGTAAATAAAATTTGTTCAATTGGTATCAGCTCCCTTTAGCCTGATGAGCATCGTATAATATTATTCAATAGCAAAACACAGAATTCGTAGAAATAAAAGCAGAAGCAAGTAAATAAGTTAACAAGTAAGTAGGCTAATCTTTATTGGCGCGAGACAACTGGCTGCGCTTTACAATAGCAATACGCGCAATATCAATCAATCAATCATAGAATTTATTTAGCGCCTCTTCAAGGGCTCTACTCAAAGGCGCTCCCAAACCAGGCCTGATAATAGAGAAAAGTCTTCAATAGGGCGTAACAGGAAGACTAGTAGATACGAGGAGATATATGCGAAGGAAAGATGGCAAGTCATTCCAAGATTTCTACACAGAGGCGCTCCAGACCCAGACCAGCCGGAAGAAAGTGGTCTTAAGCAGCAAATGAACAGCTTCACTTTGCTTGCTTTCCATTACTTTACTTAACTTAACTTTACTTTACTTTATTTTACTTAACTTAAATTAACTTTACTTTACTTTACTTTTCTTTATTTTACTTAACTTTACTTTACTTTACTTTATTTTACTTTACTTTACTTTACTTTACTTTACTTTACTTTACTTTACTTCACTACACTACTTTACTTTACTTTACTTTACTTTACTTTACTTTACTTCACTTCACTTTACTCTACTTTACTTTACTTTACTTCACTACACTCTACTTTACTTTACTTTACTTCATTAAACTCCACTTTACTTTATTTTACTTTACTTTACTTTACTTCACTTCACTTCACTTCACTTTACTTTACTTTACTTTCCATTACAGGGTCGGACAGCGTGAGCGTGTGCGACCGGTCGCGGACTTTAGTGGTCGGCCAGCGAGGTTTCGTGCGCACTCCTGGTTACCCGTTGAACTACCCTAACAACATGGACTGCAATCTGACGCTCATGGCGCCCCACGACGACCAACGACTGAAGCTCTTCGTCATCGATCTGAACCTGGAACCGAACGGAACCGCCTGTTCCGACTGGCTGCAGGTCTTCGATGGGTTCCAGAGCAACACTCTGTGCGGACAGAGGACGAGGTATTGGCTGAGGGACAGCACACAGAAGACGATTCACATTCACTTCAACAGCGATGGAAGTCGACAGGGAAAAGGGTTCTGGCTCTACTATGAAGGTTAGAGAAAAGGAGGTCATATAATGGCGCTATAGAAATGTTTGTTATGCAGTAGCAGCAGCAGTTGTAGTTGTAGTCTGTAGTAGTAGTAGTGGTGGTGGTGGTGGTGGTCGTGGCGGTAGTAATGGTTGTTGTTGTTGCTGCTGCTGTAGTAGCAGTAGTAGCAGCAGCAGCAGCAGCAGTAGCAGTAGTGAGTAGTAGTAGTAGTAGTAGTAGTAGTAGTAGTAGTAGTAGTAGCAGTAGTAGTTAGTAGCAGTAGTAGTAGTAGTAGTAGTAGTAGTGAGCAGCAGTAGCAGTAGCAGCAGTAATAGTAGTAGCAGTGGCGGCGGTGGTGATGGTGCAGCAGTGGAGCAGCAGTAGCAGTAGTAATAGTAGTAGCAGTAGCAGCAGTGCCAGCAGTAGTAGTTACAGTAGCAGTAGTAATAGTAGTAGTAGCAGCGGTGGTGATGGTGCAGCAGTGGAGGTAGTTACAGTAGCAGCAGTAATAGTAGTAGTAGCAGTGGCAGCAGCAGTAGCAGCAGTAGCAGCAGTAGTAGTAGTAGTAGTAGTAGTAGTTGTTGTTGCTGCTGCTGTTGCAGTAGTGCAAGTAGCAGGCTAGTAGTAATAGTATTAGAAGTAATTATTGCATTTCGAAGACATTACTTGAAGTCCAGTAGGTCTAAGCGGATGGGCCACATTAAGAACTGCACACTTCGAGACATTACAATAAGCAGCACAAAGCAGCACATATCATCTAACACTTTCTGTGCTGTAAGCCACAAACCCGCGAGCGAACATGCCCAGGCCTATGGTCAGCTGACACCTATAGGCCTAGGGATCAGCTTAGGAATAGGCTGAACCATCGCTGATAACATTCGGAACAGCCACCTGTGAACAAAGCCGCGGGAACGACGTCATCTGCCAATCAATCATCTCTTTGGCGCTGCCTGGCGAGGCGTGTGCGGATTAATCTGTGAGCGGTTAATCGGAAGTTTTTTTGGGCGGATTGACATCTGGACAGACCGATTAACATTTGGCTCCGATATTTCGGGATAGGGGTGGAAAGATGAGACCTTCTTATTCTGTCTTTCCTTCTCTTATCTTCCGGGAGAGGCCGACCAGTTTTTGAGGCTGTATGCGCTGACCTAGTTTCCAGTGATAGGCACTTTTAACTACTGTAGTTAGTAGCTATACGAGTTATAAGCTTATAAGTAATAAGTTTACAGCGAAAAACGTTTATTGTTAGAATGTTGTACTCGTATTGACATTAACTGTTGATTGTTGTTAAGATGTATGTACACCAGAGTGCGGATATGCAATTGGTTTTATTAAAGAATATACTTACTTACTTACTTACTTACTTACTTACTTACTTACTTACTTACTTACTTACTTACTTACTTACTTACTTACTTACTTAAGTACGTTCAAGTATAGTTAACAAGTAAACAACAGTATCACCAAATTAGTTTGCTTCTCTTCAACTTCCAGTACTGTTATCTCTGCAAGAACTACGTTTAGTAATAAGTAGTAACAAAGTAGTTAAGCTACCTTTGCAAAAGTTGTTACTACAGTAGTTAACTACTTTTCATGACTGCTTTAAAATTATACTAATGCAGCATTTTAATTGATTTTAAAAGCTATCAGCACCAAGATATTTTTCCCTCGTCTTTCTACCATTAGCTGATGTAGACTGGAAAAGTTGTTTTCCCTCTTGCTCCAGAAAGGACCTTGAATAATTGTGAGTGAAGGACTTGCTCAAAGTCTTAACACAGTAACCAACTCAGGGAAGGAGGTTCGAATCCGTTACTACAAAGCCTGCTCACCAACCTATCGATGGATAGATCAAGAGTTTAACGTCATCTTATGACACAAGGCTTATCTCATCTTTAGACACCGGCGCAATAGAAGTTGCTAATTACATTACAAGGGCCTCTGAAGTCGACAGAAATGATTTTGAACCGTTCTCACCATTATTATACAATAATGACAAGGTCCATTGTACAATACAACTCGAGTAGACTAATATTGTGGGACGCGGTGGTGTAGCGCTATGTTCTGTGCCTTGTAACCGGAGGGTCGCAGCTTCAAATCTACCTCAAGCCACTGCGTAGCGACTCTGGACAAGTTGCTCATCCATAATTGTCTGTGAGGAAGGCAACGGGAAACCACCTCACTCATCTCAGTCCCGGCCCCCGGGTGATATAAACTCCAATGGACCTTCCTTCGGGCAGAGAACTCATCATAGTGAGACGACAAATTTATTACTATGGCCTGCCGTGTCCCGTGTATATAGCGTCGGTTGACAATGTTTTAAAAGTGTCTAAGAAAACAGAGTTCTAACCAAGCGATCACTGTGTTTCATACCCATATAGGATCGTTTGACTACAGTTTAAAGGTGTCTACGAAGTGTAATAATAATAATAATATCTTTTCTTTAATAAGCGCCTGACAAACGCACTGCGCTGTACATTTACATGTTATGCAATTGAAATCTTAACTACTAACAGAACAGACAGCTTGCAATACAACGGCGCTAATAGCAGCCTACAAAGCATATCCGCCCAACGTGTGCTCTAACGAATCAGCTGCCGTGTTCTATAATTATCTTAGCGCCCTACCGAGATCTTCAGGCGCTATATAAGTGGCCAATGCATGCATGCGTATACATACAACATAAATTCATTATTATATATCATAATATGTTCACTCGGTTTCAAATGTGTCTAATGGCTGCTATGTGTTAATGAACTCTGTTACCATTATAATATAGTATCGGTTTTAATCATTTTAAAGGTATCTAAAGAATGAGCTCTAACCCGAGGCCCGTTGGAGTCCAATGCTTGCATTGGATTTCATTCGTGTTTTTCTTTACGAACGGAGTATCTGCACCCATCCGTTCGACCTTCGCACTTCTCCCTTAAAGAGAGTTCCAGGCTTAGGACTGGCTCTGATATCCACTTGTGGTATCAAAGGCGGCATCGCCGCCCACGTTTGCCAGCTTTTTCAGGGTTCCTGCTGAGCCTGTCCACCTTGCGTAGCGCCCTAAGGTGGTACTTCAGCCAAGACCTTCACCACTGATGGCATAGCCTCAGCAGGCACTCCCCTACTGACTGTTGCCACCCCCTCACCACGTTGAGGTGTGAGACGGACTTTGACGGGGAATGAACTCTGTTACCATTATAATATAGTATCGGTTTTAATCATTTTAAAGGTATCTAAAGAATGAGCTCTAACCAACATGATACCATTTTCAAATCAGCAATCCATATCGACCATTCATTCTCATATCTGATCCAGTCTGCTTTAAGAATATAATTATTTAATGATGCGGATTTTGACGATTATTTAATCGATTAATCATTACCAGTCCTATAATAATTACTGAATTTGTCGTTTGCTGTTCTTTTCTTCCCACAGCCTTTCCGTTCATGGCGACTGCTGCGCCGACTCCAGCAACTCCCTCCACCGCTTCCACTTCTTCCACTTCCACGGCCTTC
The DNA here is from genome assembly GCA_020284085.1 of Aporrectodea caliginosa. Taxonomy (NCBI): domain Eukaryota; kingdom Metazoa; phylum Annelida; class Clitellata; order Crassiclitellata; family Lumbricidae; genus Aporrectodea; species Aporrectodea caliginosa. The sequence goes on from JACEVL010000392.1 coordinate 13,031, forward strand.
CTCCAGCTACCGAGGGAGCCCAACTCCTCCAGGGCCGCGCACTTGCCAGCCGCCGAAGCCGTTGCTTCCTCCTCCTCCTCGTACTCCGCCTCTTCCTCCAGTTCCAACCAGGTCATCTACCTGGCCAGCGAAGCTTCAGCTCTGCCACTAGGTAGGTTCTGCGAATCATCACTCAACAAAACGGATGTCTGGTTGGATGATGATGACGGAGACGATGATGAAGATGATGATAAAGATAATAATGATGACGATGATTATAATAATGATAATGATAATAATAATAATAATAATAATGATGATGATGATGATGATGATGATGATGATGATGATGATGATGATGATGATGATGATGATGATGATGATGATGATGATGATGATGATGATGATGATGATGATGATAATAATAATGATAATAATAATAGTAATAATAATAATAATAATAGTAATAATAATAATAATAATAATAATAATAATAATAATAATAATAATAATAATAATAATAATAATAATAATAATAATAATAATAATAATAATAATAATAACAACTGCAACAACAGTAGCCCAGGACTGAATGACGGCTTATAAAATTATTGAAACAACCATTTTTAATCAGTCTGTAATAAGTTTGTTGGTTTTATGAAGAAATAAATTTGTCTTATAATAATAATAATAATAATAATAATAATAATAATAATGATGATGATGATGATGATGATGATGATGACGATGACGATGACGATGACGATGACGATGACGATGACGATGACGATGACGATGACTACGACGATGACGACGACGACGACGACTACGACAATGATGATGATGATCGGTAATAAAGGCGCTACATTAATGCTCGTTAATAAACAGGCATTAGAGGTTTCGTGTGCACCTTTATTTCAGGTGTGCTACTGGCAGTTGTCATAACTCTACTCATCTGCATTCTGCTCATTTTGCTCATCATTGTCATCATTAAAAGGTAAGTCTAAACAAATACCACTTTGCTCCACTTACCGTTGGCTCCACATAGCAGTAAGTTCCACCTACAAGACTTATTCCACTGACCATTTGACTCCACTTACCAGTAAACTCCACTTATCAGTCTTCGTTTCCTGATCTTGTCTACCAGTTCCCCTCTGTCCCAAATCCGTCCGGATTACCTCATTACGAATTCTATTTCGTCTGGTCCTCCCCGCTATTCTTCTTAGCCAGCTCATTTCCGCCACTAGAATCCTCCTTTCGTCCTCCTTCCGTAGGCACCAACACTCGGATCCATACGTCAGTACTAGAGTGACAAATGCCCTATAATTATAGACTTACTTTTGTTCTTGTTGATATGCTGCTCGTCTTCCACATCTTACTCATTCTGCCAAACATCACTGATGCCAGGCGAATCCTACGTTTCATGTCCTCTGTACAAAGGCCATCTCCCGTTAATAATCTTCCAAAGTACACAAAATCTGCGACATTCTTCGACTCCTCACCATTCAGTCTATATGCTACCTTCAGCTCTATATTGTTTTTCGTTAGTAAGTACTTTGAAATCGCATTGCATTTCCGATCATTCCAGCTACCAACCTTTTAAAATAATTCATTAATTTTATATAAACTCAGAATTGAAGGCTTAGAAGAGGTGTGTAAGGAAGCGCTCTTTTTATAATGTCACAAAATCTAATCGCGGCTTGATTTTTGTGATATGCTGACGTGGCGTCAAAACGTGAAAACGAAATGACATAACATCCCGTTTTTAATTGATTCGCATAATAATTTATAAAGGACTTCAAGGCGGCATTGTTCATTTAGAAATCGCATTAATTCTGCCTCTTGGCGTAAAGGATCTATAGAGCTCTCTTTAGACACCTTTAAACCATTGCCATCGACTATCCTTCAATTCGCTAGGTGGCGATGGTAAAATGAGTTGTAGGACAGATGGCGCCACGAATGGCTGCCATACAGTTAAATTCGACTCCTGTTCAAACTTTTTATCGTCTGTTACTACTATATCATGTAATCTTACTGCGTACTTGTCAGTTTGAAATAATAAAGAATATATACATATTATTAATGTTATTATCATTATATAAGCTTGGGAAGTGGTATACAACCGAGTTGATCGAACGCTCTCTTTCGATACTTTTAAATCGTTGTCGTCGTATGCTATATAAGCCTGTGATGCGATAACTGGTTTGGTCTTGTGCCCTCTTCTTCTGCTTTCTTTTCTTCTTTTTCTTCTTTTTCTTCTTCTTCTGCATCTCTGCCTCTTAGCCAGGTTCATGACATCGACCCTTGAACCTGCCTAAGAGCCAGGGGTGTGGGAGGAGGGGGAGGAGGGGGAAGGGAGGACTGGGGGGCAGGGGAGGACGGTGCTCGACCCTCAAAATGACAATCTTCCAGATAAATAAGTCGCTGCGAAGGCAAATTTTTGACGGTGAAATCTGCTATATATAATAGGGCATGCATAAGCATGCACTGGGCCGCTGCTGTTCTCTGGAAGTGCCAGTCCCAAGCCTGAATGAAAGAGGAGGGCGAGGCTAATGATCTTTGTTATCACAGTGTCGTTAAACTGAATCTACTACTGCCGCTCTCGTAGTGCCAGTCCCAAGCCTGGAGAAAGGAGGAGGCAATGCTAATCATCTTTATATATTTGCATAACATGTAAATGTACAGCGCAGTGCGTTTGTCAGGCGCTTATTAAAGAAAAGATATTATTATTTATTATCTTTGTTATAAGACAGTGTCCTTAAACTAATTAACTAACTAACTGCTTTTCGTCTGTAAGATTCTTGGAGTGTACCCACTTCTCTTAAAGAAAGTAGACCTGATTTCAGGTCCAATCTCTTCTTGAAATTTACAGATAATATTGATAAATTAAAAAGCATAGTGATCTCATAATGGCTTGTATTCCGATTTCCGAGCCATATAGGACTGTATCGGAACGAGATGGCAGAGTGGCTTGTGAAAGAAACCCTAGAATATGAGACGTATACTAGCTGAAATCAACACTACGCATTATTTGGAATTGAATTAAATATATTCTTTAATTGAAAATTACATTATCAACGAATGGCAAAAAGAATATAACACTGACGGGAAATTTTTTATAGGAATATACCAGCCCTTGTCTCTACAGACGTCAAGTACATGGACTCGCCTAAAAAGCAGGAAATTCAAATTACTGCACTACGGACAGGCCATTATTCTGTCTAATTCTTGGCTTAAACATATAGATATAATTTCAACTGATCTGTGTTGACAATGACAGGTATCGGAGACTATAAGCCACCACATCCACGATAAAGTTTAATATGAGACACGGGACATTTCACAATTTCTGAGACAAAACTGTAATGAAAGGGTAGATTTTACCATTGAAAATTTACTTAAATGCAATCTAATTACCTTGAAGCTCATGCCATTGTAATGAAAACTACTCATTCATTCATTCATTCATTATGAGAATTTATATAGCGCCCTCCAAGAAACCTACTCAGGAGTGCTCCCAGCCCAATGGGGAAACTTTTTATCGTCGAATACTACTATATCAAGCAACGTTCCCTCTAATATTTTTCCTGTGTGCGCGGAAATGGCGGTTGTTTGAGCAGCCTAATTTTCCGCGTCAGCAATTGTAATAAATTCTTTTTTATTTAAAGAAGATGTATGGCTTAGAAATCACGAATAGTTTTACGAATGCATACCTTCATGAAGTAGGAGGCTACATGTAGTTCCTATTCTAGCATCAAAATAATGCTGAACGCTAAAGTTTCTGCCGCCTATCTTTCTGCGACGACCATAGTTGATAAACTCTGTCGATATACAACCGAATAGATCGAGCGCTCTCTTTAGACACCTTTAAATTGTTGTCATCCAACGCTATATAAGCCTGTAACTCTACGGCTGAATTGGTCTTACACCCTCTTTTCTTCCTCTTCTTGCTCTTCTTCCTCTTTTGTTTCTCTGCTTCTTGGCGAGGTTCATGATATCAACCCTTGAACCTCCTGAGTCAGAAAGGCTTAAGAGGTTAAGAGGGGAAGAGGGCCATTAAAGAGCGGGGGTGCTCGACTCACTAAAATGATACAATGTTGAAGATGGATAGGTCCCAGTGAAGGTAAATTTTAATGGTAAAACCTACCTTATTTTCATTACATTACATTATTATCACATCTATTATTAATGGAGTGTTATTAGTACTGTTTGTAAATACTGTAAATATTATCTAATATGTATGGAGGTATTATTAGCATGGCAAGTGTATTAGTATCTAATGCGAGGGTGTTATTAGTATGGTATTAGTATCTATAGCATGTAAATAATATAAATATTATCTACAAATTTGACTTTTATCTGTTCATTTGAAGGCTCTTTATTAATAAAAACTGATGTAAGATACTGTTTCATCACTGTCATAATTATTACATCAAAATATAATCTTATAATAATGCATATCATTAAGAATACCATGTCAAGGTCATAGTCATAGTCAACTGTATTAAAATTGGTTACTCTTAAGTAACCATTTCTCCACATATTTTCTACGATTGGAACGTTGTTATTAGTTATAAATTGCTTGTTTGAGCAGGCAAATAAACAAAATATGTTTGTGACTTACTTATTATTTAGGTAGCTATACGTAGTTACATAATAATATATAGATAGATGGGTAGATAGATATATAGGTGGCTAGCGAGCTAGGTGGATGGATGGATGGATGGATGGATAGATGGATGGATGGATGGATGGATGGATGGATGGATGGGATGGATGGATGGATGGATGGATGGATGGATGGATGGATGGATGGATGGATGGATGGATGGATGGATGGATGGATGGATGGATGGATGGATGGATGGATGGATGGATGGATGGATTGATGGATGGATGGATGGATTGATGGATGGATGGATGGATGGATGGATGGATGGATGGATGGATGGATGGATGGATGGATGGATGGATGGATGGATGGGATGGATGGATGGATGGATGGATGGATGGATGGATGGATGGATGGATGGATGGATGGATGGATGGATAGACAGACAGACTGACAGACAGACATGTAGGTAGTTAGGCAGGTAGGCAGGCAGTCAGGAAGATAGACAGACAGACAGACAGATTGATAGATGGATAGATGAATAAATGGATGGATGGATGGATAGATGGGTGGTTGGCTGGCTGGCTGGCTGGCTGGTTGTTAATAGATTGATTGATTGATTGATTGATTGATTGATTGATTGATTGGATTGATTGATTGATTGATTGATTGATTGATTGATTGATTGATTGATTGATTGATTGATTGATTGATTGATTGATTGATTGATTGATTGATTGATTGATTGATTGATTGATTGATTGATTGATTGATTGATTGATTGATTGATTGATTGATTGATTGATTGATTGATTGATTGATTGATTGATTGATTGATTGATTGATTGATTGATTGATTGATTGATTGATTGATTGATTGATAAGGCAGATTGACATATTCAGAGACAGACATGCAGACAGACATTTGCCACTGCATTTCCGTGTCTTGGTGCCAGGCAGCGCCAGTCTCATGACTGGTTGAAGGAGGAGGGCGACGCTAATGATCTTTGTTATCACAGTGTCGTTAAGCTGAAACCACTACTACTGCTGCAATTTCTCAGAACGCTCTTCTTAGACACCTTTAACACGATGCAAACATGGTTATATAGGCACGGGACACGGTAACCAATTCGTTACCGATACAATATCTTGACCACAACCTCAATCAAGTCAAAAACTGGCGATTATCCGTTGGTATTATTCATTTCTGATTATTTACTTGCAGAAAAAGTCATTCGATTGATATAATTCCATAGAATCCGTACAGTTTTCCGTAAAATCTCTAAAATTTCGTAAGTTTTCATTTAAAAACAACGACGTAACGGTATTCGACAACCGCGTCCTCTAGCGAACCCCTCGAGAGCACCATAATGAGAGCAATATAATGTGATTTTTTTCTTTCTTTTCGTATTGGATAAAACTGATGCTTAATAATATTTCTAATATTCTTGGTCCTTAGTTATTGCTTAAAATTGGTTTGTGTATGTTGATGAATACGATTCATTTTAGAGCTAATTTTGTAATACATGAAACCAACATTGAATAATATTGATGCTTTGATTGTCATGTTGAAATTGATAATTGAATCTGTATGTAAGTTTACTATGACTGATGGATAATGAATATTGAACATCTCCTGTAAATGTAATATTAATAGTTTGATGGTAATTTAGATAGATGAATGTGATATTCTATAAAATATTGTTAATAAGATTGACGACAAAACAGTATATATAATGATTTATATGAATAAGAGATTGACAACAATAACCTGTCAAATCGCGGCATCCTGTCAGAAATGGAATCCAAGCCAAGAAAAGAGAAAGAAAACTGATGACAGACAGTATACGAAAATGAACTTAATCCGTCAGAAACTTTAAATACGTCAACATCCTATCAGAAACGGAATCAAAGACGAGAAAAGAGAAAGAAAACTTGTGAGAACATTACAATAAAATGAACTGAAATACACCAAAAACTTAAAGACGTCAACAGCCTTGTAGCTATGGATGTCGTTAAATATTGGATCAATAATAACAAAAACAATTCGTTAGAAACGGTCTCTGAACACATTTAAAACGTTGGAAACTGATGCTATATAGCAGGGGTCTCCAAGTACGGCCCGCGGGCCACATCCGGCCCGCTAAGGCCTTTAATCTGGCCTGCGGAACTCTCCTTGAAGAAACAAACTAAATTGGAAAATTGAAAATTTTAACGCCGCTGTGCTCTGACATGCATATTGCCAAAATCCATTTCGCTGTTTGTAAGGCATGCATTGTGCCTGATATGCAATGACACCATTGCAGTGCTTAAAGAGTACAATATTCGGAGACATTATGAATCCAAGCATTCATCGCATTACTCACAATTCACTGGACAGCTGCGCACAGAGAAATTTTTCTTCGGAGTTTTGGCCCGTGGAGCTTTTAGAAAGTCAGCATTGTGGCCCCCCGCTGGAAAACTTTGGAGACCCCTGCTATAAGCAGTGTTTCTTAACCAGTGTTCGACCGAACCCCTGGAGTTCGGTGATCCAGTGCCAGGGGTTCGGCAGAGGTCCTCAGATATATATAGGCCTACATAGGCTATTCAGGGTCAGTGAGTGTGAGTGAAAAATCATTTGCTATTTTATATTTATTTTTCGACTTTTAGTTAACTGTTAGTAGTTCATGTATTGAATGTATTAATATTGTATCACATTTTCGTACAATTTTTTATTTCCTTTTGTTCCATTAGTTAAAAAAATATTGCTCAAACTTGAGGGGTTCGGTGAGTGGTCATGGATTTCTCTTGGGGTTCGGCTCCCTTGAAAAGGTTAAGAACCACTGCTATATTGATTGATCGACAGGCAGATAGCCAGATGAATAGAGTATGTTGTATACATTGTGTTTAGTCGGTGGAGTGGGCGCCACCTACCGATCGAAAGGCGTCTTCCAGAGAGTGACGATCGAATGGATAACCTGGAGAGGGAGCAGAGAGCCTTCTGTCCATCATCATCATCACCCCGATCCTCATCCTCCTTCCGGGATTCAGCGGCTGGAGACAGGATGGCTGATCCACACGATGATGCTCTTTTGTCTGCATATTCTCCGTCACGAATGAAGGAAATATTGTAGAGAGAGAGAATCAGAGAAGCAGCGTCAACGATGACTACAACAGTTATGACATCATCAACGACGTCATCATCATCAGCAGCAGCAGCTGCATCATCATCATCACTCATCATCGTAATCATCATCATCATCATCATCATCATCAACAACAACAACAACAACAACAGCATCATCATCGTTAACAACATCAACAACATCATCATCATCATCATCAACAGCAACAACATCATATCGTCGTCGTCGTCATCATCATCGTCATCATCGTTAGAAAAGACGATTATTGAGCAAACTGATTTGTTTCGTAGGCGTGCACGTGAGTCTGTCGTATAGGCTCATGTTCTGATAATGCACAAGTGCATCTGAACTAATGTGGTGCTCATATACTGCACATTGTGAGTCTGAACATAGGGTCATGTGATGCTCATAATTATGTAAACGAACATAGACTTCTGCGAGTTCAAGATAGACTCATGAGTTACTTAAATAAACAGTTATGTTGACGGATGTGTTGCTCATATTAACACGTGAGTGTATATAATTGCGACTCATGCACTGAGCACTCATGAGTCTAAATAAACGTATGGCTCATATGCTTACATATACATACACGCCAACATACTGAATTATTAGTAATGTATATATATATATATATATATATATATATATATATATATATATATTTTATATATATATATAGACGCACAGACAGATGACAGACGAGGCAGGCTGGCAGGCAGGCAGGCAGGCAGGCAGGCATGCTATGTATATATGTTATATACGATGCATATATACATGTATATATTTTTAATATATAGACGCACAGACAGATTGACAGACGAGGCAGGCAGGTAGGCTGGCAGGCAGGCAGGCTATGCATGCATATATATATATTGTGTCATATATATATATATATATACACATACTTTTATAAGGTGGTTCCGTATTAAGATCTCCACCGCAGCTGTGTGCCAATGGTACAACTGCAGTATACCGTATACGATTGCAATCCGCACATCTGCAGAGCTGTCAATCAAATCAACCTGTGGCACACGGTTGTCACTAAGTTAGAGCGCTGACTCTTTAGACACCTTTAGGATGGGAACAACGGATGCTATATATAAGTTCTGGACACGGTGGGTTATTTGGTAACCTTAGAAATATTTGTACAGCGATTATACACCTACACAATAATTATACAATCCGCACATCTGTCAGCGGTTGATGCCTTGTGCATTAGACACCGGCGCAATAGAAGTTGCTAATTCCAATTACAATCTGCAGGGCTGTCGGTCAGATTATTGTGAGACATCAGATGCCGATAAGTAGGAGCGCTCTCTTTAGACACCTTTAAAATGTTGCCATCCGACGCTATATAGGTTCTTGACACGTTGGGCGCTCTGGTGAATTGACAAGAGAAAAACGCTAATCGTCTAGGTTGTAACACTGTAGTCACTTCCTAACAAGTATATGCCGTATATATATATATATATATATATATATATATATAGCAATATTATATATATCTCTATATATATTATATATATATATATATATATATATATATAGAGAGAGAGAGAGTCCGATATATATATATACACGCACAGAATCGTGGAATTATTCTCGGTGAAAAGTAATTGATTTATAATAATATTGCTGCCGGATTGCGAATAAGTTGCCGTTTAGTATTCACAGTAAGAGAGACACGAACAGACAGACACATAAAGATACAGATATACACATATATCGTTAGACAGCAGAGAGAGAAACATAGCAACAGACAGACAAACCGATAGATATGCAGACATACAAACGTGTGGTTATCAAGACAGAGATAACTGGATAGACATAAAACGGGGACATAGACAGGCGTACAGACAGACAAACGGACACTGACACACGTACAGAGTTGAACATTGTCATGAACTGTATTCATTTAGTTGCTATTATAATAAATTAACAGAATCGTTTAATTAATCTAGTAGATTTCGTTTATTATTAAGATACAAAGTTGACATACCGCAACTTGTTTACATGAGATAATGAAAGTAATGAACTTAAAAACTATAAGTTTATGCCTATAGTCTGGATTGAGAGTTAAAACTTAACATCCCGAATGGTACGATATAGAACCCTAGAGATGAAATTGTGGTCATTTTTTGGGGAGTTCATATGCAAATCTGGACTTGAATACATCGATAACGGAATAGATAAGAATAGTATCAATTTAAAACTGAGACAGAGAGACAGACACGCAGTCAGAGACAGACAGAGACAGACAGACGAAGAGAGAAAAAAGACCGACAGAGACACAGGATACAGACAAACAGGTAGACAGAGAGAGACAGATAGGCAGAGTCAAACAGACAGACAGATAGACATAGGCAGATACAGACAGACAACAGACATATGAATCCAGTCCCATAAATCAGCCCTGCAGTGCCATCCCAAGCCTGGACGAAAGAGGAGAGCGACGCTCATGATCTTTGTTATCACACAGTGTCGCTAAACTCAAACTCCTACTAGTGCCATTTCTCAGAACGCTCTCCTTAGACACCTTTAACACGATGCAAACATGGTTATATAAGGACGGGACACGGCAGCAATTGGTAATTAGAAGGGCGTCTAAACACACTTTTAAAACGTTGGCAACTGATACACACAGGAAACGATATCTAATTAGTTTGGAAAACGATTAAAAACGACATTAGAAGTATTGGAAATTGATTGGAAAACGATTTCAGAAACTAAGGACAAGAGTTTCTACGTTATGGCACAGTGTATTTACTGCATAACAAGGGTATACCGTAACCGTAAGATGGTCTCCTTAGAGGCTTAGACACCTGTAAAATGTTGCCAACCGATGCTATATAGGTATACGGGACACGATCGGTCATTAGGTTTGACAGTTGTTTCCTCATTATAAGCACAGTGTATTTACTACATAACAAGGGTATAACGGAACACGGCGGCCGAATTGTTTGCCTTGTAACGCGATCGATCCCTCTCCTCTGAGACGCTTACTGTGTAGGGAACTTAAGCAAGTCCTTCACTCACAATTGCTCAGCGCCATCGATTGATGCTTGGTCGTTAGATCTTGGCGCTTAACAAATGCGTGATAATAATCACAATTGTACAACAGAACGCAATGACTTACATCGATTAAATTGAAGTAATCAAGCGATCAATTATACACTCAGAAAAACACATTGAACCTATAGGCTATAGACATAACATGTTACAGCGTATATTTGTGTTATATTAATTTTATGTATTCTTATATTACATATGACAGGTGAAACCAGTTCATATTGTATAAACTGAACACGAGGAGACACTTTCTACGATAAACTTAATGGATAATTCGTGCTATCAGATAACATCGCAATATTTATATTCAAGGAGGGTATATATATGTGTATGCATAAAACACTGTATCATATATATATATATGCAATAATGTATATATATACATACATATATAACTGCACTCATAATTATATAACATATAAAAACCTGAATTTATATAAACATATATAACACAGAAATTTTAAATAGCAACCACACTAATATATATATATAATATATATATATAATATATATATATATATATATATATATATATATATATATATATAATATATATATATATATCTTTAGCTCAAGTTTATGAATCTGAGTTCATCATAGTCAATAATATCTTGACAGTTAATAGAAAAATCTTAGAAATATTTAAGCCACCAAAAGTGAAATCTTCCCTCAAAAAGGAAACTATTTGCATGTGTACATGCACACAAAATAATTATTTAAACACGAGATATAAATATTGTAAAGTTCATACAAAATATTTAAAAAAGAAGAGACATTGAACTTGTAGAAAATACATACGTACACATCAACCAAACAGACAAATCGATAAAAAAATATCAGCCAATCAGTGAGCATCAACGCAAAAGTTAAAAGTAAACACGGTACATAATAATAAAAAATATATCTATATATTTGGATTCTTAGTACAGTGCCTTTCTACGCTGAATTCTGACCGATATTTAAGAGCTGCAATAGACTTGATTTTAAAAGCATCAACTCATTCTATACCAACTCATGGAAAAAGGTAAATGCATAGTTCGTATAAAAGGCCTAGTGACAGCAAATGTTATATGCTCAGACGATTCGAGGTCTCCTGTATAACCTCCGATGTGTCTGTCTTGAAGGGGCGCTATATAAATGTCTGAGTACAAATGTGAGAGTTGCAAAGCTTTATCAGAATTCACGCATGTTTTCTCTCAGCATGTTTTTCTTACAGCGCAATCACCCACGCCATTCGCTAGATGGCGATGCGTGTAAGCGAGAACCCGTATTTCATTCACTAGATGGCAACATGCATAACACATGTAATAGCCGAAGAACAGCGAGTATACCAATATGACACTTTATCCCTTAACTACGCCATTACCTGTAGTAATGCTAGTGCCAGTCCCAAGCTTATAAAAAGGAGTGGGTGACGTCAACGGCCCTGGAAACTACTGCTTAAACATCTCCTTTGCCGCACTTATCGTCAAATCTTGCATGCTCCGGAATTTTTAGAAGAACATTTATGCAATAGTTTTGCACACCTTCTATAACGTAGTTTATCTACTTATAAGAAAGTCGGGCAGATTAGCGCATCTAAAAATGACGCCAATCATCGTCGATATGACGGCGTCGTTAAATAAACGAATTACACACAGCGCATCTAACTAGAGCAGGGGTTCTTAAACTTTTTAGAAGCAGGGACCGGCTGTGCATTTATGATGTTGTTGGCGGACCACCAGTTAGAAATGCAAAATTTTATCTGACAATCGAATCCAAGATAAAGGGAAATTAGAGGAATGAGTCCATATTTTATCTTAATATTTTATTGAAATTATTCTAAGAGTGAAATAATGCGAAATAGTGACTAAATCAATAAACTGCTTTTACAAATATATGTAATTACACATGTTCTTGTTATTCATTGTTAAATATAACAATAAATATCAGAATGTATTTATTATAGTTAAAGGAAGCGTTCAAGTTTTTATAAATAATAACTAGTAATTTTATTACACGAGAAGGCTTACTCCTATCTAAAAGTAGCAAGCCTAATTACTGAAAGTTTAATTAAATTAAACTTGACTAAACTTACAGCAAATGGAGTCAAGCAAGTCATGGCTAAATTACAGAGTTCTCCATATTCCTAAAGAAACATTGATCCAGAATGCAGCCAACGATCCAGTCTTTTCAAATATAGCATTTAAACCTTTATCATTTGCAAGTTCTATGAGTTTATCATCAAGAACTGTAGTAAGCTGATTACCTGCTGAATGACGAAACAGTAATTAGTGGGAAACGTGAGCTTGTTTATTCCTGACAACCAACTCATGGAAAAATGTAGTCAATGCTTAGTTCTTCTAAAAAACTGCCTAGTGACAGCAAATGTGCTATGCTCAGACGATCTCTTATTTTCTAAATTTACAAACTCCGATGTGTCTAGAACTTGATTTCGCGCTATATAAATGTCTGAATACAAATGTGAGAGTATTCATAAGCTTCATCAGAATTCACTCATGTTTTCCCTAATGCATGTTTTTCAACACAGCGCAATCATCTGCGCCATTCGAATGGTTGTGTTCAGTTGGTGACAGTTTCAATCGCTAGGTGATCAAAGTGCATATGCCTAAGAGCCGATCACGGTGTGGCGATAATGGGAACTTTAGATCCTAGAATCTAGATTGATTTATTGCAAATAACGTTAAATAATAATTTCATTCTATAAATTTTTTTAACTTAAAAAATATATCTATAATTATCTGTATTTTCCAGGAATAAGTTGATCAAATTTTTTATTTTTAGGGATTGTTTCGCGGAGTTATGTAATAGCGCGGACCGGCGCCTATCCGCGGTTTATCTACATATAAGAACCACTGCAACTAGAGAATACTCTTTATTTCTATAACGGCCACATCTCTTACAAACTTGTAATGAAGAACAAGAAGAGCAATCTCTTTAAGCTTTCCCGGGAGACATGGGTATGAAGTGTTAGTGACTTCATTTTCTTAGCCTCGGCGTATGAGGGCAGATGGCCAGTCCCTCGCCGTCTCATCTTCACACCGACAGTGTACGGTCAGTGTACTCTTTAGAACGATAACAAAACGCGATTAGTTGATCGATCCCAACATTAAAGCTTCGAAGAGCAATATGTGAGTAATCGAGTTGAGGAATTTACTCAACCAAAAGTCAGTATGGTCTCCACAGTGCGTTGAATCCTTCATCCATGTGCTTATTCGAGTCCCTTCTGACGTAATCTCCGGCAACATCCCGTGATATAAACTCCATTTCCTTCGCTCCTCGATTCCCAACCGTAGCGTCCTTGACCTTCCAGCTGGATCTCGCTGGAGACCCACCATTTCCATTTCCAGTCGTTCTTCCGCTGTCTGACAATGCAGGGAGACTTTGGAAGAGCGCGGATCGGCGGGATGTTCCTTCGTTGTTGTCAAGGGCAACCCCGAAGCTCGTGGCGCCCTCTAGGGAGAAGTGGAGGTCCAGATCGGAGGGGAGTGAAGGGCGAGTGGATGACAGAAGGGGATAACTGGAGCAGCTGACGTGATCGAAGGCCTTTGGCGAATCCATAAAAGGCAGCGAGGAAGCCTGTGAGAGGCGCAGAGGGTGAGGTACAGGTGGTAGGTCCTCCGCTTCCATACGATGCTCGCTGGTGGTGTTTTTCGGTTGATCCAGCAGCATACCGCCAGTATGTAGCCTTGGTAAACAGATGGTACTCGGCAGCGGTACGGAAGAATACATGGTACTTGATGGTACTAAGTTGTAGACGGCATTTGACGGTACTGAATGGTAGATGGTACTTGACGGTACTGAAGGGAAGATTGTAGTTGATGGTACTGAGCTGTAGGCGCTCATGAGGGACGCCAGAGGGTCGTAGGGACAAAGGGCGCTGGCCACGATCTCTGAGGACAGTCGCCGGTTGAGGACACGATGGGGGTCGAGCCCCTGGGAGCCCCCACGGAACGACATCTCACCCCACGAAGACTGGCGCTGGGTGATGCCTTCTGGGTAGACTGGGGTCGGTCGATAGGTGGCGTTGACCCCGGCGAGGTCACTGGTCACGTGGCTGCGAGGGATCTGGGTCGAGTCGACGATAGGTGGAGCCAGAAGATCGTGGACGACGTTGGAAACGACTGAAAGAAACAGCAATAAGAATGGAATTTAAAGTAATGTAACGTCGTGTAACACAGAAAAACTTAGTGTAATGTAGTGTAATGTAATGTACTGTACAGTAATGTGATGTAAATAACCGAAGTTTCTGAGCGTCAAAACAGCTTATTCACCTGCCCCAGGAGCTTCAGTCTGTCTGTCTATCTGTCCTCTATTTGTCCGTCTGTGTGTATCTCTACCTATGTGCCTGCCTGTCCCTATTTGTCCGTCGGTAACCGAGTGTTTATGTATGCCTGTCTGTCTGTCTGTCTGTCTATATGTCTGTCTGTCTGTCTGTCTATCTATATATCTGTCTGTCTGTCTGTCTATATGTCTGTATGTATGTCTGTCTGTATGTCTGTCTGTCTGATTGTCTGTCTGTCTGTCTGTCTATATGTCTGTCTGTCTGATTGTCTGTCTGTCTGCCTGTCTGTCTGCCTGCCTGCCTGCCGCCTGTCTTAACCATCGTTAAGCTTGACTAAAAACTTAGCACCAATAATAATGACTATTTGATTACTGAATAATAAAAATTATCGTTAAAAATCTGACTTCAGTAGAATCGGCGAATTTTAGGTCTCAATCAGGTGTGCCCATTCATGTGTACAAATTCGCACACGTGTGTTTAAATATTATATATATATATACATATATACATACATATATATATATATATATATATGCATATATATATATATATAAACAGAGAGCGAACACAGAGACACACAGATATATATATATCACATTAATGTGTTGTGGGAAATATTTCCCAAGCAGACTATACAGCAATTACCATTAACCCTTTCTATACCATCCGCCACCCATTCTTCTTTTACAATGCCCCCCTTTCCTTAAACGGTCCGCGTTCCATATTTTTGCCTCCCACGGTCGAAACTTTCAACGTCCCACCGTCCCATTGAGCCCCTCCTCAATAATTTCTCATCATGGCGAACCGAACAGTCACCATACCTGGTAGATTCGATTACCCGCTCCCCCACCCGGTCAAACGCCCCATTCTCCCACCCGTAAGGAAACCAGACGAGACCTTAGCTCAGAATAGATTAATAGGTGGGCAAAAGAAGTCAACATTTCATTGGAACTGCTGCGAAAAGATCATTCGAGCCGCATTCCAATGAATCGAGCTTTGTGTCGGCGACGGCGGCGGTAGCGTTTGTGGCGGCCTGAGAACGTGCGAGAGGCGACCGCGGGAAGGGAAGGGAGCCTCGTCGGTCGATCGGTCGGTTGGTCGGCGGGTGGCTGGGCGTCACGCTGGACGACGCGGCGTCGGGTCGACCGCCCCTCCGTCCGTCCGTCCGTCAAATAATTGGCCTTTGTTGACTTCGTTGAAAGCAGCTGGTCTTACATGTTGAGCGTGTCTTGGAGGGGGCGTTGCGATGACAGACATACGGACGGACAGACGGACAGACAGACAGACAGACAGAAGGACAGACAGACGGACGGACAGACGGACGGACGGACAGACAGACAGACAGAAAGAGTGCAGGCAGGCAGACTGACCAACAGACAGGAAGGCAGGCAGACAGACAGAAAGAGTGCAGGCAGGCAGACTGACAAACAGACAGACAAACAGACAGACAAACAGACAGACAGTTAATCAGGTAGAGACACATGGAGGAAGAGACACACATAGACATAAAGAGAGGCACACACGCATTTACATGCAGAGGCAAAGACATGCAGAGAGATAGAGGCAGATAAAGGTACAGAGACGAATACAGATGCAGAAACAGGGACCGAGGCAGAGAGACAGAGACGCAGACAACCAGACAGATATAGAGCAACACACAAGCATAGAGATACACTGATGCATAGGTAGAAACAGATACAGTAAGTGGAACAAACACATAAAGTAGGAGACTGGAACAGATGCGAGTACATAGAAAGAGATACAGACGGAGAGACTGATGCATACGGAGGCATATGTATTGTATTGTATTGTATATTGTATTGTATTTGAACACTTGTTATAGCGCCCCTACCAGATTTCCCATTCAGAGGCGCTCCCAACTACTGCGCGAACGCTGAATCGGAGTTTCACGCCGAAGCGCATGAGCAATTGCGAGTGAAGGACTTGCCCAGGGTCCCTACGCGGCGACTTTGAGGTGGATTCGAACCCGCAACCCTCCAGCGGCAAGGCACCGAACATACCCCTAAACCACCGCGCCCCAGTTGTATTGTGATGTGTTGTATTGTGTGTTGAATTGTACTCCACGTTTATAATGCGACCGAGCCACCCGCAGTAAAGATCCGAGAAATTAATCTCTGATAATCCGACCCGACCGGGAAGCGAACCCGGGGCGCCGGCGTGACGAGCAGGCTACAAACCCACTCGGCCACTCAGGATCCATATGTAGACGCAGAGGCACGCATACACAGAGTATGCACGCATCACATTGCATGGACTCAACATATGGAAATAATACAATGTAATGCAAATATAATATGATGTAATATAATATGAAATAACATAACATAAAAATCAAAATAAACCAGTTACAAAATGTTAGTCGTAATTTTTAACTGAATTACAATGCTTCGTGTTGAACACCCTTTAATCACGTTGCTTCGACGCTATATATATGTGCAATTTTGTTTAAACTTAATGATGGATGTGCTTCTTGTTGGATGTGCTATTATATATACATGCTGTGGATATGTTAGAGTCCTGTTCTAACTATTAAATTTGCATATATTATGATAATATTGTGTGATTGAAATTATTAAATACTTCCGTAAAATGTACCAAAATATTACAAACTTCATGTTTTACTTGCATGTGTGACAAATATCAATCAAGCAAGCTGTATTAAGAACATTAAATGTAATAGATTGAAAATCTCAGATGAAGTTTCGGTTCTCTTTTATTATCAACGTAGTAGCATAATAAATTATAAAGAATTGTCATATTCACTGTTTGAATATATTTCTTTAATAATGCTTGATTTTACTGATTGATGACTTCTTAAAAATTCAAAAGTGGAATAAGAACTTCATGTTAAACTTTCGTTTCATTTAAATTTGTAAAATAAATGTTATTGAAATAAATAGATTAAGAAGTAAATGTGCATTAGGAATGGTGATCAAGAATTACTTTTAAGAAACATTTCTTGTATACGACAATTGCTGCTAAATATTGTTGAATTTGCATCAAATACCAAATTGCATGTATCAAATTGTATATTTATGAATTGTAATTTTGTTTATGTCGTTAAACAATGAACGCTAATAACATTTCAAAGTTATGTTTGGACAGTCTTAAATGGTGTCTGTTGGACGCTATGAATTCAATTAACTGCACTGTATATGTTTTAAATTGTCGTCAACGGCCTTTGATGTCATATGACGACGTTAAATATTGTTCTAAATAAATAAACTCAATGAGAAAAGTCCAAGTTTGTGTAAACACAATGAGGTCTCCGCCACTGATCGTACTCTGTGAGTGCCAGTCCCAAGCCAAGAGGAAGGAGGAGGGCGACCCTAATGATTTTGTTATCACACAGTTGTCGTTAAACAGTAAACAAGCAAAACACACTGAATGTCGATATAGAGGTGAAATCGGACGAAACTGAATGAAGCCAATTGTAACTCCGCCACTACGTGTACTCTCGTAGTGCCAGTGCCAGGCCTGGAGAAAGGAGGAGGGCAATGCTAATCAGATTTCTTATGACACAGTGTCGTTAAACAGCAACCAACAAATAGACCTGGGAGTCGACCCCAATAAGTCGACCCCAGTCGACTTGGGCATCCCAAGTCGAGTCGAGTCGTTTATGCTTAGCGCAACTGACCCCCAAGTCGAATTTGTACAGAAAAGTGACCTCAAGTTGTTTTCTACACAAGTCGACTTAAACCGACTTGGAACACAAACAAATCTAAATTTATCTCGCCACACTAATAATCGTGAGGCCACGGCAGCATTTAAGCAGCTTTGTAGTGTTTTTAGAGTGAACAAGCGTTTTAAAGACCTATAGTGTGTTAGGGTTGTGTCATGACAATACGTACCTACACCTGTATATATATGCTATGTATAAACATGATCTAGTTGAGCGGGCGGTCAGCGCCGCTTGTCTTATATAAACATTGACTGAGTATATCTTGTACCTAGTTAATAGCGCGGGAAAGGTTAGAAATTGCTGATTACAGTCGATTTGAATAATGCAGTTGTCTTAATTAATACAGTAGACAGAGCTGTATATTGAGAGTGAAGTGTTAAGAAATATAGTTGATTTATGTTGACGATGTACAATGAATTGAAATGTTGAAGATAAAAGTTGACTTTCATCTCATTTGAAAGAGTAAGAAGAAATATTCAAAAACGCAGAACGGTAATGCGATACCGGGGGTATTATTATTTTTTATTATCGACGCCGGTTGCGGCGGTTGGACTAAGCAGTTACTTAGGCCTACTTATTTTTTTTATCGGTGTCGATTTATCTAGGCCTATATTATGAGTTATTATATGTTAAAGCGTCACACATACGTTTCATAAAACTGGTGAATCGAAATGTTAATAGAAATGTTAGTACGTCTGCCTTATCAAGATCTTAACGCGCACAAATCAATGAGCTTTTAGTCGTCAGTGAATTCGACTCAAAGAAATCTGGATCTCATACTAATCAATCGATCTTTTTGCGCTACTTTGGTGCACTGCATTATAGTTTGCAGACGGAAAAACTTGTATTAGACAATGATCAACTTTATTGTTGGTGAGTGGTAGTACTGTAGGATGATACGCATGCATTACTCGAGCAGTCTAAAAATTATAATGCTTGCCAGGCAAACTGGCATGCCAATTTTTATTATTAGCCGTACGTAATCGTAATTGTATACTATATCAGAAGTCAGAAGTCGACTTTAAGTCGGAAGTTGGTTGTTTTTCTGCCAAGTCGGGTCAAGTCGTTTTGTCTCCAAGTTGTCGACTTCAAGTCGACCTCAAGTCACTTTAGGGTCAAGTGGGGTCAGATTGGCTGACCAAAGTGACTCCCAGGTCTACCAACAAACCAAAGCCAATTATTGTCCAGATTGTCTGCGACAAGTGACCTCACAAAGAGAAAATTCGTAAATATTTAATTCTACTAGTGGTACATCCACTAATGGACAGCCATGATATGATATGAAAATATGATAAAATTAGCTATAGGGCTGTGGAGTTTAACAATTAATTCATCGATTAATTGTTAAAAATCTTAATAAATTAATTTCGACTTGTCCAGCGGCCCATTTCCAGAGTAAAGAATATTTCGAAGAAGATAATTTGAAAGTTTTGAGTGGAAAGCGAACATTTTGCAGGTAAGGCAAATGCTGATGGAAGAGTCGAAGAGGCGCCAAAATGAATTGTCTTTATTGCAATGAAGAGTTCGTTTACCATGGTTCAAACACGTTGCTGACGAAGATGTAATGATGGAAGGTTGTTTGTATAAAGAAAGGAGTAACTGACTAGGTGACTTCATTTTTACAGGTTTTCATGCTCTATGTAATAAATTAATCGAATTTAATCGATTAATCGATGTTAAGTTTTGGAAATTAATCGATTTATTTGTTTTTAAGCATAATCAGCCCTAGATATGATATTATATAATATAATATGCTATAATATAAAAATTATAATATAATATAACATGGGGTATTTGCCAAATAAGCCTAATGCAGTCGTTAGTCGCGTTAGTCTTAATTTTGAAGATAACTTACTATTCTCCGTCTTGAACACCTTTAAAACGTATTTCACCGACGCTATATAATCGCAACGTTTTGTTTTAATTTAATAATACACCGAACATATCAACAAAAATATAGTTAGATTATAGGAGACAAAACAGTTCAATGAAATCTCATGGCATCATAGGCCTTTAAAAGTCAATAGGAAACATTTCTTTTATCACCGTTAGTATGACATAAGACGGTCATAATATACAGCGCCGTAGTACTAGCAGTTTCTGTTTAAGAACGTTGTAAAGTAAGTAAGTAAGAATATTCTTTATTTGACCGTTCTGACCGTTCATATGACATAAGACTGTTTACTGCCTAACTACCATGGCTAACTACACTGTGTTAAAACAGAGATTTTTAGAGTCCCCTCCTTCCTTATCCACGCTTGGGACTGGCCCAAGATAAAGATCATTAGAGTCGCCCTCCTCCATTACTGACGCTTGGGACTGGCACTGCCTGGCACTAAAGGTCGGACGTGCAGCGATAGAGTTCAGCGCCTTAGATTCGCATTTATGCGTATCTTCGCTGGCGTTAAACTTGTATGCAAGGCAAATCAATAAGACAATGTCCAAGAAAATTTCTTTTATTTATAGCATCGGCGCACAGCGTTTAAAAGGTGTTTAAGATGGCGTTTGAAAATCCGCTAAAAATTGGATGGCGCGTTTCGTTGACAGATAGACAGATGGACTGACGGAAGGACGGACAGATAGACAGACAGACAGACAGAGAGAGGCACACCAGCAGGCAGGCAGACAGGCATGCATGCATGCAGGCAGACAGACACACACTCTCAGGCACACATATAGGCACATAGACACACAGATACACAGGAAAAGAGATATATTGAGATAAAGAAACAGACAGACACAGGAAAAGAGACAGACAGACTGAGACAGAGGTATAGCTAAAGACAGAGATGGACGCAAACACATAACAAAACAGAGAAAAATGCAGGCAAAGGTAGAGACACATGGAGGAAGAGAAACACACAGACATAGGGAAAGGCACACCCACAAATACAGGCAGAGGCAAAGACATGCAGAGGCCGAGACAAATAAAGGGACAGAGACGAGTGACTGAGACAGAGGCAGAGGCAGAGAGACAAAGACGCAGACAACCAGACAGATGGAGCAATAGGCAAGCATATATAGAGAAACACTGATGCGGAGGTAGTAAGAGATACAGCCTCAGAGGAACAAACACATCCATACACACACAGAGACATGCACTAGCACAGACGCAGTACATAGAAAGAGATACGGACATTTTGAAATTTTGAATTTGATTTATAATGTTCCGTCTTGAACACCTGCAAAACGTTTTACACCGACGTTATAAATATTCAAGCATCCACTCGTAAATTGGTGTTTCGTATCAAGTATTGCTATTATTATAGCGTCGGTGTCAATAATGAACCAACTGCACGTGCTTCTGACAGTACCAGTCCCAAGCTTGGAAAAATGAGGAGGGCGACGCAAATCAGCCGTGTTATGAACAGTGTCGTTAAACAGCAACTAACCAACAACTAATTACTGAATTGTCATCAACGGTCTTTGATGCCATAAGGCGACGTTATACTTTGAAAAAATTATTAAATTTCTTAAAGACATGCTAACGGTGGATAATAGTACACTAAATATGCTGTCATTGACATATTTTTCTTGCCATGAGCATATTAATTTAGTTACTGGTCATCAACGTTCTTTGATGTCATAAGACGACGTTAAACTTTGAAAAAATAAATTATTATTATTGTTTCATGGAGTTGCGCTGTTGATCCAACTTCGCTTGTAGCTGGGAGACTGAAGTCGTTACATAGCACCATTGACATAATTCAATCGGCTATATAAAACCCAACTCAACAAAGATATAGTTAGGTTAGATGACTAACATTTTCTTTGAAATCTTAAGGCATTACTGGCCGTTTAAGTCGATAGGACAAATTTTTTTTGGACAGTTATCACCGTTCATATGACATAAGACTGTTTACTGCCTAACTACCATGTTATAACAAATATTATTAACGTCCCCTCCTTCCGTATCCAGGCTTGGGACTGGCACCAGCCGAATATCCTGTAGTGGTTGTTTTTGTTCATACGCACAGGACCTTAGATTCCCATTCCTGTGTGATTTAGCGGGCGTTAAAATTGTTTGTATGGACCTGTTGACCGAGAAGCATTGTAGAGCAAAATTTCTACTATATATTTATAACATCAGTATAAACCGTTTGAAAGGTGTTTAAGATGGAGTATGTAAAATCCGCTTAAAGTATTAACACAAACTCCTGTGGCTGGTGGAGTTGACCCGGGGCGCAGGACTAATGGGGACAACTGGAGAACGGGAAAATAGTAATTAGGCGCTTTAAATTCTTGAAAATTAGCTTGGATATTGGCTAATGGGGTGCATAAACGATGACCTTTGCCCCAGGTCGAAAAGACCATACACCACTTTATTTCGTTCGCTCACGCACAGTGTACAGCCAACCTAAACATTTTACAGCTGAGCTCGCTAGGGGCGCGAGTGGAGCAGCATCCCCCTCCTTATTCTTGATGGCTCGGGACTGGCGCCAACTAATGCTGCAGTGTTTGTGTTGTGGTATTATAACGCGCCTTATTTCACATTTCTATAGAGTTTATCCTGACGAGCAACACATTGTTCATTGGATTGGATCCTCAGTTTAACGGCAGCTTATGACAACATAGGCCGTTGCCGCCGACAAAGATTAGTTTTGGCATATTACAGCTCTGAAGAAGTTGTTCAACTAATTTTCTTTCAATTATAGCATCAGCGAAAAACGTTTAAAAGGTGTTTAAAATGGAGTATGGAAATTCCCTAAAAATTTAAGACGCACTCCTGTGCGTGAGAAGTTGACCCCCAGGTGCAGTATACTGAGTGAGAGCAAAGAGAGCAAGGGAAATAATGATTTCGTTGTTTTCAATTTTTGAGAATTACCCTAGATTTTGGCAAAATGATGTGCTTTCCACGGTCGGAAAGACCTACATCTACATCATTTTATTTTATCAACTTCGTCACATGCACTGTACAGCCAGCGTATTCATTTTACAGCCAAGTTCACTAGAGGTCGTAAGTGGGGCAAAAAATATCGAAGTAGCTTTCGGTTCTGTCCAGAGGGAGGTCAGAAACAACACGGAGACAGCCTCTGGAGGAAATGAATCGAGGCAAAAATAAGAATCTTACGCTAACTATATACAAGAAGAAAAAGAAATAAAAGCGCAGTCCCTTACACACCTTTTCTAAGTTTCTCAAAGATCATATAAATAAGAGTTGAAGAAGGCATTTATCTGAATAACAAGAAGACTAACAAACGCGTTGTCTTCGGACCATGCAGATCTCGTACTCTGGTAGTGTCAGTCCAAAGCGTAATAAAATACAGCCCGTAAAAACAAAGTTTTTACTATATCCATCTAGTATCTCATAATGCGTCTTACGAAGCAGTTACCTCTACAAATATATAGTCCGCGTTCATTTTACAACATAGCGTGCGGTTAATGAAGCAGCGCACGCGCTTTTGTTGCTGCGGCCAATGAAAACGCTGGCCAATCACAAGGCTGCGTAACGGAAAAGGGGATTCCCCGATTCGAAAAGTTGAGTCCCCGATTCTATAAGCTAGCCTTTTTTGGGGGAGCTGAAATTTTAATAGAATGAAGTGTGTGCGAGGGCGAGTCTATCTGCCAAGTTTCACGACGATTGAATGATTGTAAGTGATCGAACTAGTCGTCGCAAGATTTGACATTTTAGCCTGTGGCTCAAGCAAGCAAGCAATCAATCAAGATTCCTGCAAGTTAAACTAGATGGATAAAAATGAGGAGGACGACGCTAATGATCTTTGATATGACATATTGTCGTTAAACAGCAACTAACTATAGTTCCTAACAGAATTCGATGAAGCCATAGCCGGAGAGCAGCCATGGGTACGTTACCGTACGTAGTGTTAGCGACTTCATTTTCGTAGTCTCGGCATATGAGGACGGGTGGCCAGTCCTCTCCCTCACCGTCTCATCTTTCCACCGACAGTGTACTGCTATTGTACTCTCTATAGCGCTATGCGGCGCATGTGTAGCAGAAATCTTGAACCAAAGTTCTGCCGTATTAGTAAACAAACGCTTAATTCTAATATTTAATTTAATTATTCAATTAAAAATTAAAATTGTCCACTCACGGTTTGTGTCTGATGGAGAGGTCGTTTGTAGGTTTGTGTTGAAGTAGCCAGAGTTCGTTGGGTGCGTTCTGAAGAGCAGTTCACTTGGTACGAGGGTCGATTGATGCAAAGGAGGACCGTGGTTCGAATCCGTCAGCTGATCTGGACGTGGATTTCGTGTTAAGGAAGCCAGTGCATTCTCTGTACAAAGAGGCGAAGAGCGACACAACGTCAATCAGCATTCATTCTCGTTATCGTAATCGTATTCATAATAATTTGTAATGCGCTACTCTAAATTTAAGCGCATGCAGGGCACCAGCTTATTCACGAGCGCTGCGTCTCGTCAGAGGGGGTTGTCCAGAGGAACCAACTGAAGGTCCAAGTCCGGTCGCCAGGAGATTACAGGACCTCACTTCCAGTCTTTTACTATACAGTAACTCATGCACTCTGAGCTAGACCGATGCAGCCATGGACACGACAGTAGACTGAGTAGAGTATACAGTACACTGGAATAGCAGAGGCGGAATAACATTGATAATTACTGATCCAAGTCTGGATGTGAGACTGCTACGTGTTTGCGAGGACCCGCTGCAGGTGGCGACATCCAGCTGTCTTAGAAGTAATTGAGCGATCAAGCTCACCGAATTGAGATTACTTAATCGACAAATAACGGATTAGGCTGAATAGACTGGAACAGAATTTTACAGAACCAACAATTTAAAATATTTCGATCAGAACAGGTTATAACAGAATAGCATAGAACAGCATAAAGCAGAAGGGAACATAACGGGAATAGAACAGAATATAATATAACAGAACAGAATAGAATAAAATAGACTAGGACAGAATAGAACGGAATAGGACACAGAGCAACCAGTGGCGTTTATCATGGGGGGGCAGAGGAGACTGTCCCCCCAAAGTTTTGACTTAAGCCTTTCTGTCCCCCCCTAAAAATTTGGCCCTCGTAGGTACTCTGTCCCCCCCCAAGTTATGTATATAGATTTTCGCCTCTGAGAGCAACACAGCAGAAAAGGAATAGACCCCTATGTCAACATTCCATAATACTTTGAAGACAAGAGGACCAGCAACAGTTTTCCAAGACCGACCGTTTCTATAGGACTGGATGGCGTAGGAGTCGGTCGTACGCTGTTTCAGCTGTTCCAGTTCCTGCAGGGCGTGTTTGAACGAGTACATCAGGTGCCCCGGATGATGATGAGGATGATTGACAGCTGTCAGGCTCGATGACGACGATGACGGAGAGACGAACTGACGAAAGCAGAGTCGACTGTCATCCGTCATCAATTCTAAGAACCAAGAATGGAAGACTATATTAATATATATATATATATATATATATATATATATATAATATATATATATATATACTATACATGATAATATGTGCATATATCTACATGTAAGTTCTACATTTTAAAATTAAATACATATTGTGCACATGTTCTCTATTCTATTTAGATCTATTTTAATATTTGATTCACATAATGTACTACAAGTATCTATTCTGATGATGATGATGATGATGACGATGATGATGACGATGACGATGACGATGACGATGACGACGACGACGACGATGACGATGATGATGATGATGATGATGATGATCGTAATTATGAATGCTGATGATTATAATGGCCGTTGTGAAGATAATGACGAACACGACAATGATCATAATTAAAGCATCTTCTTGAGGCTCCTTAAAGGCGCTATATAAATAAACATGCATATAAATGCTTACATAGGCTATACATCCCGTTGCTGCTGCTGCTGCTAATGATGATGAGGAGGAGGAGGAGGATGATGAAGGCATCGACTATGATGACAATGACAATAACTAGTCTGAACGCTCTTCCGCCGTCTGTGCGTGCTGCACGTGGCTATATGGTTTCTCTAAACTCTTAAAGACGCATTTTTTCAGCTGTTTGATGGCCACGTGTTGAGCGCTTCTGAGAGACTCTTAAGTGGCGCTTTATAAATGTTTTGTTACATTACATTACATTACATAATGATCGCATTGATTATAGAGGAGGATTCGAATGGCGCCTACTGTTTTTCGATCTCGGTTCTCTTGGTCCGTCAACGGTGACCTTGATGGCTTTGCTGTAGGTAGCGACTTGCGTTGGACACGTATGAATTGTTAT